>JAPDSC010024116.1:0-46190 GCA_026290005.1 Latrodectus geometricus
AACAAAACTTAATTCAGAATATAGTTTGAAATGTTTTGTTGAGCAAAATTAAGCCTTTTCCCCAAAACTCTATTAAAAATAAATACTTTCTTTAAATTAAATATGTTAAATTTTTTTAAGATTAATGCATACATTACAAGTATTTTTTACAAATTACGGTATATATATTGAAAATATAATACATATTATATAAAACATTTTACTCACCATTTTATTGACTTCTTTTTGAAATGTCATGGATGAATTATCATACAAGCATTCTGTGAAACAAAAAAAAAATTTCATCAGTTATTTAATTTTTGAGATTATAAAAAAGTAATGACTGTATGAACTATGAATGACATTTTACTATTTATTTACTCACCAGATAACTTTAGAACTTGGCTTGAATCAGGAAAATTAGTCATTTTGTTGGAGGATAAATCTCTAAAAAAGTAAAGACAAAATACATGATGCTTTTAGCACAAATTCTCAGAGAAAATAAGCAAGTTTTAGTTAAAATATTTATCAATTAACAATATAGTCCTATTTTTTTTAAAGAAAAAAAAAAGGATAAACAAATATAGTTCATATACATAAACAAGCTTTTAATTAATATGAATCTATATCTATTTAATAAAGATTAAGATGATATAATCAAGATTAAAATGATATAATCAAATTTTTCACTAAGCACAATTAACTTTAAACCTAAAAATAAATAAAATATGCAAGCATTTAACACTGCATATATAGAATTATTATTCTGAATTTAATAACAGCATATGAGAAGATTGTATTTAATTGTTGTATCATGGAATAAACTATTTAATAATTAAAAACAAGAAGATTTGAAAGGAATTTCTCGTAAAGGGCATTTGAAACTTCTAGACATAATTTAAAACAAGTTACTCATTAAAAAATTTTTTTTAGATATTTGTAACGAAAATTTTCTAGTGTTATAATGTAAATAGCAATATCAGGATAAATTATTTTATTTTTTAATGTATAATTTTTTCAAATAATTTTTACAACAAAAAATAAAAAACAAATTATGAAATAAAAAGGATTATACAAAAAATTTATTCCTCTCTATATGCATAAATATGGCATCCAAGATTATCTTTCTGCTTAAGTTCTGGACAATGTCAAATAATGGTAGAGTAACATTTTAAAGCAGATAGAAAGAGTTATAAAAAAATAGATAATGAAAAAAAAAATATTGTGGATGTGTTTGAATAAATTACCAGGCAATGTTTCACAAACTTTGTCATATGTATTTTTAGAAAAATATAGTTATGGATAAGATAAAATATGATTTTAAAAATAATTTATTGTATTGATGTTCTGTTCAGAGGCACATATATATCATAACTCATAAATACCAATTTATAGAATTTAATCCAGTAAAATATGACAAAAAATTTAATATAATTGAACTAATTAACTTTAGTTAAATAAAATAGATAAAATAAAAGCATGTGCACCAGAAACAAAATAGACATGCATATGAAATTTAGATTGAATGTTTTCATAGATAACTAAATCAGAGTAAAACAATATTTTAGGGTGCCTCCTTGGCAAAAATGGCGGTTTTTGTTTAGCTATCGATTTTATTAGTGATTTTTGTTGGCACAGAACAATAAATTGCTCTTTTGCAATCAGAATACGTTTAGGTTTTGCCCAGCTTGGCGATTAATCACGATCACAAGTTGGCAAGAATCAAAGGGGTACCCTAAAGCTTAGTCTAACCCTAATTCAAATATAAATAAAAAGTATCAAACAAAGGCATTCATAAAGTATTAGAATAATGTTTCAATAAAAAAAAGAAAATTTTATCCCCATTTTTCATAAAGAATTTCTACATCTTAATATAATTCAGTTAAGAGTTTCAAAAACTTTTAAATTTATTCAAATCCTGCATTTTTCCAAAAAAATATTTGATCTATTAAAATCAATATCACTAGAATTTTTAAATGTATAAAAGAAAAATTACTTTCCAGCAAAAAAATTGCTTTCATTTTGATTTTTTACGACTATATTTTTGAGATGAGAAGAAGTTCGAAGAGCGAATTATACTAACATTAGGCTCAGATTTACTGTATGGTCACCCTTGGTGCAATTTTTAAAAAAAATCTGGCAACCCACCTTCGACCAATTGCAGGTAAGGATTTCGGCAATCCTAATCGCTTATGCAAAATGGTGATATTTTAAAAAAATCACCAAGGGTGACCACACAGTAAATTTTTACCTGAACGTTATTTGTAACAAATATTTTAAAAAGATGACACATCATTTAGTCATCAACCAATTTTTTCTAATTCATTACATTTTAATTTAAATTTCATTTTGCTTTTGAATTTTAAATTACAAATAATACTGATTTATTGCCTCAATCAATTATTTGCATTCATTAAAAATTATTATATAATAATCTAATTATTGTAGAGTTATGGATATTTTAAAATTCAATTATTATACAATTTGAACAAAAAAAAAAAAAAAAAAAAAAAAAAAAAAAAAAAAAAAAAAAACAGGTATAAATATATTTTTGCAACATGTATTATTTTATTCCCTCTCATTAAAAAAAATTCCGAATAAGTATAAAAAATAAAAGATACCTGAGATACAATTTAGAAGAAAGACTATATTATGTTTACTATCTTTACCACTGATAAAATTCAAATGAATTTGATCTAAATTTTAGCTACTGATAAACTGTAATATATAAATAATTACATTTTCAAGTACAATTACTTTAGCTATTTATTACTTCATTAACACATGCAATGCAAATTATCTATAAACAATTTGATTTAATTTTATTACATATATTTATATACTTCACGGGTTAATAGATTCAATAATTTAAACAATAAAGCTTCCAAAACATTTCATTAAAATCTATAACTTTAATTTCACCCACCAAAATTTACCTAATATTTAAAAGAAAAATTTCAAATTATTAATATAATAAAATTTTTGATGAAATGTTAAATACATAAAGTTAATTTAGAAAAATTCAAACTCCTTAAAATTGCATTAAAAGAGATAATTAACAACATTATCAAATAACTAGATCTTAAAAGTAACATTTTCAATTCAATCTTTTTATTAAGTTTAGTAAAGAAATATCTACATCCATAACTTGTCAGAAGTGTTATAGTATTGAGTTTTAAAATAATGTTTAGTAAAATATAAATTGAAAAAACTATGATATTCCACACACTCATGAATAAATCATACGGCATGAATTTGGTTAACATAGGTGGTAAATGAGAGCAGCAGAAATAAAAAGAAAGCTTGGGGGAATGACCCATATTTTTTTATAAATCCGGTCCAAAGAAGGGAGCGGAAAGAAAAAATATATTTTGTTCGTTTCATGTTCGTTCGTTTTACGTGTTGGATTGAAATGGTGCGCTCGTGCTAGCTTCATTTTAAAACTGATCAGTAAAAGAAACAATTTGAGCAGGTGTTCCACTCTCACAAAAAAAGAAACTACGGCTACCTTTATTCTATAATTTTAATATACATAATGCTAATAATCAATTTACTCAGCCAAAAGAAATTATTTCAAAACATAAATATTTGACGGCCATTGTAATACCATGTAAACTTTGGAATTTGTGATTGAGAAATTTAAGAAACTAACAAGTAATTGTTGACTTCTAAATTAATTTACTTTCCGTTTTATGAATAGGTTTTGTTTTGATTCATAACTAACCTCAAATTTATTTGAATTTTTTGTCAAAAGAATGTGTTTAATGACTCTGTAAGTGATCCATCAATGCTGCTTTTTAATTATATTATACGCATCTACAATTAATTGAATATTGATATGAAATGTTTCACTTGTATCAATGTTAGAATACAAGTACTACAAATATGAGCGAGGTTAATAACATAAAGATAGGCACAGGTGTTCAAGTAATCATGTAATGCTATTTTCTTTTCTTTTCTTTTTCTTTTCTTTTTTTTTTAAAAAAAAAAAAGGAAACGGAGATGTTGAAACTGTTTTTCCAAAGAAACCCTGGTCTTACTATTGAATATTAACAAAAAAAAAATAAATAAATAAAATATTGGTTTATTTCCATTTGATATATCTTCATCAACAATATATTCTAATTTAACGCCGACTATATAATTATCATCATTACTTTTACATTCTCGATTACATTTCATTCTCGATTCTGGGATGTTCATTAATACTTTAGTTTTCAGTTCACATGAAACTACTTGTAGAAGCCAGATTCATTTGAATAAACCGGAAGTATAGATGAATGTTCAAATTTTTAAGAAAAATATCAGTCTATAAATATTTTTTTAGTATCTCAGCATACGATATCCACGGATGCTTCTATTTATTGCCTGTTAAGAGCCAAAAGCAATAACAAGGCCAATGTCGCCGTTCACTGCCTACCGTTCGTTTCGCACGTGTTGATTCATCATCTCAATTCACATAGTGTTTGAATTAAAAGAAGAAAATCTTTTAAATTTCCATGGAATTGCATATTTTGTTTATAATAGATTAATTTAGTTCAAATAAAAATTTCCATAAATTAATTGTTAATCAGAGCTGAACCGAAAACAGTTATTTTTGGGGGAACAGAAATCGGAACAGAATATTTTTTTTTATTTTTTTGCTGAACGAAAAAAATTATGAAAATTATGATTCGAGGCTTTCCTTAACATATATTACATACACGCAGTTGTAAGCAAATGCACTCATTAAAACAATAATCAGATATGTTAATTGTACTGCAAATATTTTCCTTGCCTTAGCTTAAGCAATTATTTTATCAGTGTCGATCATTTCAAATTTTTCTCATTCTACACTTAAAAATACTGAATCACTTAGGTGATCTTATTTCATGGTTGATCTTAATATATCAGAATTAATTTTAACTTACTGAGCAATCGTTCACAATAAGCAGTTAATATTAAAATACGATAATTTGAAGTGTGATTCTCATATTTAGAAAAACATCTTCACCACACGAGATTATAGGGTAAATAGTTTTAATATACACTACTGGCCATTAAAATTGCTACACCAGGAAGAAATGCAGATAACAAAATGATATTTCTTGGACAAATATATTATACTAGAAATAATAAGTGATTAAATTTTCAAAAAATTTGGCTGGCTAAATCCTGAGAAATCAGTACCCAGAACAACCACCTCTGGCAGAAATAACAACAGTTATACGCCTGGGCATGAGTAAAACAGAGATTGGATTGCATGTACAGGTACAGATGCCCACGCAGCTTCAACACGATGCCACAGTTCATCAACCGTAGTGACTGGCGTTTGGTGACGAACCAGTCGCTCAGCAACCATTGACCAGAAGTTTTCTATTGGTGAAAGACCTAGAGAACGTGCTGGCCAGGGCAACAGCCGAACATGTTCCGTATCAAGGAAGGTCTGTACAATACCGGTAACATGCAGTCGGGCATTATCCTGCTGAAACGTAGGGATTCGCAGGGCTCGAATACAGGGTAGAGCCACGGGTCGTAACACACCAGAAATGTAACGTGCACTTTTCAAAGCGCCGTCAATGCGAACAAGAGGTGACCGAGACATGTATCCAATGGCATCCCATACCATCACGCCAAGTGATGGGCCAGTATGATGATGAAGAATGCACGCTGCCAGTGTGCGTTCACCACGATACCGCCAAACACGGATCCGACCATCATGATGCTGTACACAGAACCTGGATTCATCTGAAAAGATGACGTCTCGCCATTCGTGTGCCCAGGTTCGTCGTTGATCACACCATTGAAGGCGCTCTTGTCTATGACGCAGCGTCAAGGGAAGCCGCAGCCATGTTTTCCGAGCTGAGAGTCCATGCTGCTGCAAACGTCGTCGAACTGTTCGTGCAGACACTTGTTGTCTTCCAAACGACCCCGTTTCTTGACTTACGGCTCGTGACGTGGTTGCATGATCCATTACGGCCATGCGGATAATATGACTGTCTATGTTTCTGGTGTCAACACATTTAAATAATTTATAGAAATGGAATTGACAGGAAAAATTTATATTTAAGTGATTTGATTAGTTTTGAAAATTTTCCTGTAAAATAAAGCTTTCTAAAGATTTGACTCATTATCATCCAGATTGATTTTCTGAAGGCCTTAACTATTGAATATATTTAAATAACTGTTTTTTTTAATCATTTAAGTATCACTTATTTTCTCCAGGATTCTATTAGTAGTAGTTATGTAGTACTACATAACTACTATACTACTACTACCTATGTAGTAGTTAAAAATGCTAATAATCAGGGATTACTCAGAAAGATACACCATGATATAACTCATATTTATTAGACAAAGTACATGATATTAAAATTATTTTTCCATATTTTTATGTCGTCTAATAAAAACCGTAGTGAGTATAGTATGACATAATTTATATAGTTATAATATTAATAGTAATTATAAAAGTAATTTATTAAGAAATAGGGCATGAGAAATTTCCCACATTCATTAATTTTATTCGAAACGAAATTTTTTGTAAGTTATAGGTGTTCTCTATTGATTATTAAGGATGCAAATTTTAAGAACCTCTTAAGAAAAATTTTATTTGTGTTTTAATTCTATGCTGACAAGTTTTATTAATGATATTTCAGTTCCATGAAATTTTCTTTTTTGTAAGCTTTCTTTTCTTATATTATTTCAATCAAAATAAGATTAAAATTTCACATATTTTATTTACAAAAAAATATAAACATTAACAATATATTTCTTGTAAAAAAAAATAGTTTTAATGTACTATACTATTTGACGTGACATTAGTTTCCAAAGAGAATAACTCTAAAATGAGTTATTCTCTTAGAAAATTAATGTCACGTCAAATAAAATAGTACATTAAAACTCCTATTTTTTTACTTTTTTTTACTTTGTATTTTTAAATAATAATCACGTCTTCAGAGAAGTCTTAACCAGTACCTTCTGATTCAAGACCTTAACTATAGAGGGTAACGTCTTAACCCCTTAACCGTCTGGGGTTCGGTGAAGAAAGTGCTTCATATTTGTTTCGTGGTGGCAACATAGTTTTGGCTTGGACTGCAATGCAAGTTTTTCCCCCTCAAGTTGTCAAGAATACAAAAGCCTCTAATTCTTGATGGGACCTATTTCCGCTTTACCCTATACCACCTCACAATAATCACATTTTAATGACTTACAGCCCAGGAAATCCATCAATCGCTGTCAACTGAATTAACCAAAATGTGCTAGAAGTTTACTTTAGTATGTTCTGCTCGAAAATGTCAACATGTCTCTATTATAAATTTTTATTACATTAAATATGAATTTCCTTATATTATTTGAAAATTTTATCATGAAATTTAACTTATTTATTTTGAATAAATTAAAAAAATAATCTAATTTTGTAGCTTCCCCAATAGTTATATTGTGATGATATTAAGTATCTTACCGACATCTTTTTGAAATGAAATTAATATATTTCCTGAAATATCAGTCAATTCCATCAACTAAAACGTACATCTATATGATATGGGACATAAAACACATTACATGTTCTTAATAATCTAAAATTTTATGCAAAATTTCAAAAGATTTGTTTAATAATTTTTTTCTTTGAGCTATTAATTCGGGTTATTAAGGATAAACTTCACTGTGCATCAAGCTTAAGGGATATATTTGAATAATTTGATCATAACACATACAAACACTACTATACATTGATAATATGTAATATAAATATCAAAAAGTTACTATTATTGTAAAGATTTTGGAGAACTATTATGTTGATAAGTTTAGTTAATTTGACGCTCGATGTCATTTTTTACACAAAAAGGCTAATTAGACTGTAGTCTACAGTTTAAAGAGAAATCCAAATCATTACATACAGCCCTGACTGAGATAAAAATCGAACTCATGAATTGTTTAACCGAATGCCAGAACACTAAAATTCGGGTGTCAATTCAGCCTTATGTTGAAAAATTAGCATTGAGTCTCGTAGAAAATAAACGAAGAGAATATTAGTTTCGAATGTGGTAGCGACTGTAGGTAATAAATAGTGGAATAATGAAATTACGCTGGTTTATTTTAGGACAAATCAGATCTACGATCATAAAGTCCCATTCGACCAGAAACTACAATTCAAAGTGGAATCAAATTACACTAAATACACTCCAGATGAATGCTTAACTCTCAAGCACTTGAGCTGATGACCATTGAGATAACAATTTTTCTTTTTAATTAAATTATTGTTATGTAAGTTGGTGGGGGAAATAAGTACACGAATTCTGAAGTGATCTCAAACAAAGCAAAGACAAGTGATTATACAATTTTCATTTCTTTCTTGTTCTCTTTTAAGCACACTTATACTTTTTTTTAAATTTAAAATGTAAATATAGTTTCTCAAAGGTGCATATTTCAAATGAAAGCTATAATTTCGCAAGCTAAGTTCGAGATAAATGACATCTTAAAAGTTATAAGGACTGCATACATTTAATGTACTAATTTAATGAGTATTGTCATATCTAAATAGATTTTTTCTGCGATTTCATACAACTAGCTGAATGGAAACATTTCAAATGAAGTAAATATTTTATTGGAAAATTTTAATGCTGTTGATGACTAAAATCTAAATTACACTCACTTTCTTTTTTAAAATTCTTAATATGAATTCCTTATAGATGAATTTTAGTAAACACAATTATATACTACTGAAACATAAGAATTATTTGTATAAATGCGTATGATGTAGTTTTTACTTTATTATTAATTTTAGACTAAAGGACTCTGAAGAAGATTTAAACAAGAGCGCTTTATAGTAGGAAAATTTCAATCCAATGAAGCAAAACTTTTTGCACTAAAAATGCGAACAAAGTGATGACTCCAAAATAGAGTGAATCGAAAACCGAAAATTGTAAACTATCAGATTCGTCGTATGTGGTGTTTTTAGAACATATTACCAAAAAGAAACCAAAAGTTTTGGAATATAAGTTCCTTCTAGAATCTGTCGAAGAAGTGCATGAAATAGTTGATAAAAAGTGGTCTTGATGATCATACAGATAACAAATGTCATAACATAACAGATATTATCATGTTTTAGTTCCGATGAATTCAAAGAAAACATGTAACAATAACATTTGTAATTATTTCCTGAAATATAAACTTATAAGATAAAAATCTTTATACTGATAAGGAAAAGATGAATATGGCCTTGGAACTTTCACCGGACGATCAACTTTGGAGATGTAGAGAGATTTTGAGGTACATCCACAGATTTTTAGTTAATCAACGATTTTGAATGTTAATCTTCCGATTCAAAGTTGAGTATTCAAAATAAAAACACCACCCCTCTACAAGATGTTCCTCATTATGCGATATTATAAAAACAAGCAGTTATTCCTTATTTATCTCAATAATGAGTTCATCCAAATAAATGTAGTGTGTATTAAAATACTTTAAAGCCCATTTGGAACGTGTCTTATGAGGAACGAAAATTTTACTAGATATGTAGATTCTTCTTACATAAGTGTAATATTGTTACAAAGTCAAAGATCCACAATTAACAGAATATGCTGTATTCAACACTGAACTAAACCATTAAAAACAAATAAAAACAGAGCTGTTACAACGGACCGAATAACATTTTTAATAACAATAATAAAGAAATATATCCTGAAAAATAAAGGTCGCGATGATTCCATTCTCTTACGCGATGAACATAAACTAGCTTTGAAATTAATTTAATTTCAAGAGTGTTATTAAAAAGTATTAAAAAGTTTAATTTATTTCTTCATGAGTAAATGATAATTTGTAAATATTAATGAAGCTTAAGTATACAAAAATTATATCAATCTCTACCCGTTATAAGAATAATTTTAATAACAAGAAAAAATCCTAAAAATAAAAATCCACTTACACTTATTTCTGAAAAATACATTTTTAAGAATATTTTTTCAACTCAGAGACAGTACTTATTTACCATCAGACATTATTGTAAAATATTTGTTTCATAATGTTTATATATTTTTGTTTACTTGTAAATATGGAAAAATTGATCACAATGTTCATTGAAATTAATGTTAATTAGACCATAAATTATTTAATAAATTTACTACACAGTAATATTTTATATTAAAATTTTATTTTGTTCCACACTTATTTTGAAATTGAAGATTATTTTTAAGTTCTGTTTAGTTGAGACTATTTTGATAATAAACATGCAAGCTCGAACATTTTTACGTTAGGTGATGTTTGAGTAAAAAGCAGAAAAAAAAATTTCAATAAATTAAATTTGAATAATAAATAAGAGTCTGGTAAAACTATATTTTAGGGTGCCCCCTTGGCAAACATGGCGATTTTTGTTTGACTATCGATTTAATTGGTGATTTTTGTTGGCACAGAACAATCAATTGCTGTATTGCAATTAGAATACGATTAGGTTTTGAACAGCTTGGCGATCAACAGTAATCACAACTTTGCGAGAATCAAGGGGACACCCTTAAGTATAAGCCAACCAAGAGTCTATGTTTAAAATAGACAGTGAACCATAATTAAAATAAATAAAAATAGATGACAATTGAAAAAAATAAGAATTCAGTCTTTCTTATGTAATTTATGAGTGAAAATATGCTTTAGGTTCCCCTTGGCGCATTTTTAAAAACGCCGATTCCATGGCGAAAATTCTACCGATATTTCAAAGTGAAACTTAATTAGCAACCAATGAAAAAGCTAAAACAAAAGAGTAATTAATGAGCATGAGCGAAAAAACGCTTCAAATTCGAGAGTTGCCAAAGAAGGGGACCAAAATCGCAAATTAACCAATTCATGTTATCGATTTTTATTGAAAAGGGAAATAATTGGAATGAAATAGTCTAAAGTAAACAAATTTTATGAAATTAGTTTAAGAAAAAATCACATTTCTTTCCATTATGTAGAAAAATGTATAAATATATGCAGAAGAAAGATGTGTTATGTTTTTCATAAAACGATGAATGAAAAACTAAATTTCGAAAAGTTGTGAATAGTGATATTTGAATTTAATTAAAATTATTACATAAATCGTTGTTCTGCAGTTATTAATACTAAATTTAATATAAACATATTAATTTACAACCAATATGTTTATATTAAAATTTACAACAAAATTAAACATAATGGAACAAGGCGATGATATATCTAAACGGCGTTTGCTTTAATGTTTACTAATTCTCTCATTTTGTTTTTAAATTCCAATTTGTTGCCAACTCGTTTCTCATAAAAATAAGTTCATAACTAATCAATCAAAAATCAGACGATTACGATTATAAATCACCACATGTATAATAAATAGCATAAATGATTACGTTTTATAAACTGAATCTTAAGATCAATATGATGATGTAAAAAATAAATTCTCAAACATATTTCATCGTATAGGTTCAAAATCAGTATCCTTTCACTCAAAACATCCATGTTAGCTCAGAAACATCCATTTAAAAAAAAAAAATCGTAAATCACTCTTGCTGCCAAAGATAGTTCAGCAATCTGGACGTTCTCAATATGATGTGTGTATCACGATGACAGCAACAAGATTTCCGGCAAAACGCTTTTTCCTAGGAGATAAGCATCGACATTCATCACCAAACTGCAATACATATTCATAAAAATTAATTTCCATCTTAAAGACTAATGAATGAAATTTAGTTTTTAGAAGAATTTTTTGTTTGTCTGGATTTGAAACTGGATTACTTCATTTAATATAAGAGATAGAAAAATATAGTTAATTGAGGTTCTAGAAGACAGATTTATATTTGTGGTTTTTGAGAGAAGAGTATGTAAAAGTTATGCTAATCATCTGAGTAAAAGATAATACTTGTGTACAGTACAAGTATTATTCACAAGGACAATGAAGAGTTTAATTGAAAAACAAGTCATATTTAAATATTGTTTTTTAGGCATAAAATATTTGTATTTAAATGAAAACAACGAGTTAGAATCATATATTCTCTCAAGAAAAAACAAAAATAGAGATTATGAAATCCTCGAATTGGAAGAATTTGGATTTTGTCATAACCATTGTGGAACAATGGGAGATGAGTAAAGCGTTTTTAATATCAGAATGCAAGCTTGTCGGTGTGAGTGACAGAATGTTTTCTTGCATTTTTTTTCAAGGGAGATCCATGAAAAGATTTCTATGAAGACCAGACGTATAGGATGCTTTCTAACAGCCTTAAGAATGGTAGATTGTCCACTCATGGTGTAAAATATAGTAATTAAAACGAATATTAGAACTTATTGCATAACATGCATATTACCTAACAATAGTTAACAATAGTTACTGCGTGATTAGCTTTATTTATTGGTTGAAATAAAAAAATTAGAATTTAAAAGTAATTTTGATCACCAATAAGCAACTTTAATAAAACACAAAATTATATGGATTTATTTTAATTGGCTCAGTTTTGTTACATTTTTTTATAACACAAGTAATAAATTTCATAATATTAAGATTGATAAAAATGATTATTTAAGATAATGTTATTGTTATTAAAGCATATTGAAGAATATTCAAATATTACAAAAGCATCTTATGATTTAAGATTTGCTAGTTCTGGTGACAAGGAAGCGAGTGATGTCTATGCGTGATTCAAGAAATAACGAAAGTGAAACGCAATCGGTTCAGAATCCACATTATATAAAAGTCTTTGCTCCAGATAATTTTCAAAGGTTTCTGAGCCCTCATAAATCTCGCAGCAAGTACCACTGTCACTTCAGTGAAACTCCAAATTGCGATACTCTAAATAATCAAATAAAGTACAAGTATTCGATAGATTAAAAAAACAAAAAATATTTTTTCCCTCTCTCTGATCATCTTTCCAGCTTGCATTTCATTTTTACTTTTATAAGTTCCTTATGATCAAGATAAAGTGAATTTGGGTCATTGAGATGTGATAGATCCAATAATATTTTATTTATATGGCTGAAAGCTGACATGTTCTACATAATATTGTTTACCAAGAATATAATCTTTTATTAACTTTACTTTGTATCTAACAAGAAAATGAGCAAACAAATGTGATGAAGATAGTAAAATAAACATAACTCAAGCAGCTTTACAAGAATCAGTTCATTGCATCAGTTAGGAGTCCATATGACGTGAAGCACTTAAATTTTATCAGTGATTTATTTTGTGCGTCATTAACTGTGCTAGATTGTTATAACAATTATTTTTAAACAATTGTGCAGAGTTTTCAAAAACGGAAATTCCTTTTCTCATGTATCTTATTTGTTTATTTCTAATCATTTAACACACACTTGGAGTCGTTATCTGATGAACTATGAGTACTTATTTCTTGACCAACATTTCTTAGAAAAATCAAAAGATTATAGTATTATTTTGAAATTGAAATTAGTTAAATATGAACAAAAATAAATGAATAAACACTGAAATCTTTCAAAATTACATGAAATTTGATGAAAAAATAAGAAACAATAATTAATATTAAGAAAGAAATTATTTATGCTAAAAAAATTATTTTACTTTTTGTATTAAAACCATATTTATACTTTCCTTCATAAATGTAAATAGATATGAAAGAAACTTAGAATTTTCTTTTTAAATAAAAGGAAAAAAGATTACCAAATTAGAAACTTTTAAATATGATACCCTCCTCGTGAAATAGTATTGAACGGATGCCAAAAATTAAACACGGTTAAATAGGATGACTATGGTATTATGAACGTTTTTTATAAAGCTTAGGGTGAAAATGTGCTTTAGGTCCCCTGCGTGGCGCGTTTTCAAAAACACCGATGCCATGGCGAAAATTCTATCGCTATTTCAAAGTGAAACTTAATTAGTGACCAATGAAAAGGCTAAAACAAAAGAGTAATTAATGAGCATGCGCAAAAAAACGTGTCAAATTAGTGAGTTGGCGAAGAAGGGACCTAAACGCAAATTAACCAAGTTTAGATTTTATGCCAATACAAAAATTTTGAAGGAATACTTTCAGCTTAAAATGATTTGATATATTACAGATGGTTTTATTATATTCTAAAATGAATGTTGAATAACTTAGAAAAATAATGTTTTTAACTCAAAACCTAAGACATAAGTGCAAAATCTTACTTCGTATTTATATTATATATAAGCACTTTTAGTCCAAGGGAGAAGTAATTATGAAAAGTTATACCTAAAGATACTATTATTCAATGATCATAAGCAATTGAAAAATATTACTACAGCTATTAAGATTAGCGCTTTAAATACGGAAGTTAACAAGAATTATCGTCATCATGAAATTCCGCATTTAATGAAACATTGCTCAGAAAAACTTTTATGATTGGTGAAAGAGAAAATAATAAACTATTATTCTGAAATTCTTTATTTTTTTACAGCTAACTTCATTATTTTCTTAATGAAAGCGGAATGTTCTGATTACACAATGTGTCTCAAACATAACCTGTTTGACAAATCTGACCGACTTGAATTCAAGAGCAAATAATCTTATTTGCAAGTTTCGACATTTTCAATTAAATATATTCTGTTCTAGATTAATCACCTAAAAAAACGACAGGAGTATGTTGAAACATTTATTACTCATCTGTAGACGTATATATGTAATTTTTTTTAAACTAAGAAGTATTTATTTGAAATATATTCATACTACTTTATGATTATGCTCAACTGGTTATTTTTTTTTTTATTAGGGTTGAATGGAACGAAAGAATGAAATAGATGTATGTTGTAACTGTATGTTATATTTCCTCAGGATAGAGTCATATATAAGTTTATTACTGTGTTATCGCGTTTGCTAATGCATTTTTTTGTTTTTAATAATGAGAGCTTTAACTCAACAGCAGAAAAATAATTCTCTATCAGCAATATCCCTACTAATATTAAATAAATTATATTTTGGTGATTCTATTGATAATTTGTGCTGTATATATATATATATATATATATATTATATTTGAAGTGGGAAAAATAAATTGTCAAATTATAATAAAATAGTTAAAAGAACTGTTTTTATCATACGTAACGTTATTAAATAATTTTTTTTTGTTTTAAGATTTAATATATAAAGAATACAAGTAAATGATTTCAAAACATTAGGTTATGTATAGTATTTTATACTTATATTATCTCAAAACACTTATCTTTTCTTATAAGCAAAAATCAACTCAACTCAAAAGCTTCGCAATAGAAATTGTGATTCAAGCAATAGTACAAACTTTACAATAATATCTCAAATTTGTTACAATAAAGACTGTTATTTGAATGGCTATCAATTTTCAGTAATCATATGCAATAGTTCTATAGCAATACAGGATTGACTGACAGATTTTGGACACGTAAGTTTTCAGCATGTGCTCAATAAGATTGATGTTGACAAAATGTGTAGTACTAGTAGTAGTAGAAAAAATGAATGCTTATTCAAATTAGAATACAAATTTTTTTCGAAAAACATTTCATCAAGATTTGGGAAGTTTGATGAATGGAATTATGATTCATATGAACATACTTTACGTCTTAGAAAATAATTCTAAATAGTGAATTAATATGATTTTAATAACATCACTATTTAAGGTCACAGTGAAAATTAAGAATTATATGGGGTAATTGTAAACTTATTTTAAAATTTTTATCCCCAGATAAGAAATTTTTTATATTTAATACTTTCATGCATATTAGATCAAAAGTAAAATGTGTTTACCTCTAGTTTACTAAGCGTCTATGGTAAAATAGACGCTCGATTTTAAGAACTTCTAACTCATGAACACTCATGTTTTTAAGAACTACAGGCTTGTCCCTACCCTGACACCATAGACACAATGACAATTTTAACTCCCATTTACGAACTAAAATTTTTCAAAATGTCTTTTCTGTGAATTTCGTTTCTTTCCGTTTTTATTATACTTATGATCTAATATTTTTCTCCTATTTCTTATTCGATTTTTTATATAACACTCAGATAACTTTATTTGCTCTCGAATCACAAAGAACGTGAAAATAAAGTAATGGAAAGATTGCCCACAATACAAGCAGCTGAATGGCTAATAGAATTAAAGTACAGGGTGTCTATAAAAGAACTCCGGGGTTTTGAGGCAAAATATTTTAATGAAATAAAAAACATACATACATGTTTTATACATAACTGAAAAGCTTACATCTTCAAGTTTTTTAAACTCTTAGTAAAGTTCTAGATGAGCCCCGTTAGTGGCACGGCAGACGTCTAAACGGTATTCTACCTCTTCCCATGTCCTGGCGAGCATGTCTGGGGGGACGGTTGCCACATAATTGACTATTCGTTCCCTGAGATGTTGAACATCTCGAATTTCCTCTGCATACACAAGATTCTTGATATGCCCCCAGAAGAAAAAATCCAACGGAGTCAGATCAGGGCTCCTTGGAGGCCATGGAATAGGTCCCTCCCTTCCGATCCACCTGTTGCCGAGCCGAGCCTCCAACAGTTGATGCAAACATTCCGTATGAGTAAAACATTTTGAACTACTCTTTTCAGAGAAATCGACTAAATTTTGCTATCTTTTATAGTTAGTGAGATATGAATTTTTAAAACCCCGGAGTTCTTTTATAGACACCCTGTATTTTATTGGTGGAAAAACTGCGAACTGTTTTTATTCATTGAAAATAAGGTAAAATATATTTAAAATAAAATGTAGTTTCTAAGCAGAAGAAAATAAAAGACTGCCTGTTAATCCATTAAGGGAACGAGAGTATTGTTTTTAAGAATCAATTTCATTTTGCATGTGTTTCTTGTAATGCATTCTAATACTATTTATTTATAAAGAAAAGCTTGTGCTAAAAAAATACATATCTTAAAAATTTAATACATTACTTTACTATTTTACGAACTTCCTACTTAATTAACTGTTCTTCCGGTTTCTACGAGTTTCTAAATACGAGCGCCTATTGTATATTTTATTCAACGGTGAACAATGTATACTTCCTATGATTTTTAGTCAAGTCGATAGATTTTACAAGCAAAACTCAAACTCTTTTTCTAATGTAAATATGTAGTTCATGGTGTAACATTCATTGATCGCATTAAAAAGCATGAAAATAAATATGGAAAGTGATTATTTTTTTCAGAAATAGATTCTTCTTGTCTTTGAGAAGCTAGATAAAACATCTACAACAGATTCGCAGCGCGCAACTTTTTTTTTTTTATTTTTCCGCAACTTTACTCTATTGTTCTGTTTCCAGTCAGCACGTATTTCATTGTCTACCCGTAACTGTCATTTTAATTGTTGAATTTCAGTGATATGTGTTAAAATATCCAGTCATATTACTAATGTATAATATTTGGAATATTTCTTATTTATATATTATTAATATTTCCCTTTTTTTCTTGAAATACATTTATCACAAAAATTTTGTATTATTTTCTAAACTATGTATCATTTTATTTTAACAAATTAAATACAAATAACACAGATTAATGAAACTACAGATTTATTATGTTCAATGAATACCTATCAAAATGTTTATAAGATAATCTAACTGCTTAAAACGTAGCCACTTAGTTTATACAAACTATTAATTTGGTATAATTAGCCTTTGTGTGCAAAAAATCTAACTTTATAGCCTTTATAAAGAATATAGTTTTTAGACACTCTTTTAGGTCAATTATTGTGTCGAAAACCTTAAAAATATTCAGCGATTGAATATTTTAAGGCGAATGAATTCATTAATTGAATAAATTATACTGTTATACAACTAAAGAGAATAATAAAATTGAAAGATTCAATTCAAGAATCGTGATACAGAATATGTTATTTTAATAAGTGGTAATTTAAAATTTTGGTGCTTAACTTCTGATACACAATGAGTCTATGATAAATTATGAAATTTAGAATTTTGTAATTACAGTCTAAGGTTATTTTTTCCAACTGACGTTTCGAATCCATAAAGCAACAAAGAAAATAATGTACATTTTGGATGCGCTTTTGAACATAAAATTAGTCTCAGTTTGATATTTATTATTTATATTTATATTACATGCAGAAAGTATCAAGTAGCAAAATCTCTTAAAATTTCAATAACACTTTTATTAAATTTTAGCTATTGGCTGAACTTATTATTTCACCAGAAGCAATAGCTGATTACTTTAGGAAGATTTCCATTAAACAAAATCGTCATTTTATTCTATCAGAAATAGAAATTTTTTATAATTTAAAGATATAAGATAACTCTGGAGAAAGGCAAACCTTAAAAATTTGAGATTTAACTTTTATTAAAGCAAAGGAATATAATGAATAAAATGCAAGCAATAACACTTTTTAGTTATGTCTATAACAAACAAAAAGTTTTACATTGAAATTATGTTGATTTATAAATAAATATACAAATTAATTATTAGATTTATTTGTACTGTAATTCCCCTGAAATAATTGATACCTTGAGTAAAACCCTATTTATTTTCGTTAATTTCTGGATTTGATACACGATATTTGTGCATTTGTATAATGTGAAAATGATAATCAGCGCATTTTAATGTAAATAAAAAGTGAATAAAAATTATAAAACAATTACTATAACTTTTAATTACAACAAGATAATGCATACATAACCACATCAAGTTATTTTCAAAATGTTAAATCTTTCTATAGAATATGATAAAACTATTAGTATATTAAATTCACCTAGCATAAAAAATATTATTATACAAAAATGGAAATTACTATTAAGTCAAGAGCTATTTTTAATACTACCCACTGGACTAAATCATAATGAAAATATAAGTATATAACCATATCAAAGTAACCCCAAAACATTAAAACTTTGCAGGATGACATGGTAAGTGGTTTCTTACACAAAGCGCATGCAAAATGTTATTACACAAAAATGAGAATTATAATTAGTCTATGCGATTATTTTTTAACCTTAACTAATAGATTGAGTTGTAATGAATATATTTGTAAGCAGCCACATCAAATTTAGTCCAAAACGTTAAAGCTTTCCTGGGGGACATAAGAAAATTGGTATTAAATGATATTATAATAAAAATGTTGTATTTAATTATATATATCAATCCTGTAAAACATTTTTATATAAAAATGTAAATTAATCCATGCGAAAATATTCTTCTATCCTTATTCATTAGACTAAATTATAATGAATATATACTTTATACTCACTCTCAAACTTCAAAAAACGAAACCGATGAAATAAGGTAAGTTACCACAAGCGACAAAATATGATTGTTTTTGAGAGGAAGAGGTAATCCTCTTCCAAGTCAAGACTTCACTCAAAAACCGAGAGCAAGAAGTGGAAAACTGCGAGAAAGTTTCTGCGTTGGCGTAAAAAAAGAGCACTTGTTATGAAAGAGAACTGATTTATTTTGATTTGCTTTCACAGAACAAAGGAGCCCTGGGGAAGAGCCACGAATTTATGAAGATATGAAAGAAAGAGCGAAAATAAACGAGTTTATGATTTATTTTATTTTTTTATTTATCTTTTTTTTATTTCGCTTCAAGATTCGAGTATTGAAAGCTTAATGTAAGTAATATTATGTGGTATTTGACACAAAATATCCTAAAGAAAGAAGTATTAGAAAAAGTGACTTCGCGCATGTCACGTTTGTATAAGGAATTATGGGATCGAAAGATGCATTACTATGAGTATCACCGGCAAATATGATAAGTTGTTACATTACGTTATCATACATAAGTATTTTGAAAGAAATTATTATAAAATGGAAATATAAAATAACTTACATTAAATAATCATGAATATAAATAAATAATGAATTAATTCAACTTAGCTTAAGTTTAATTAGGTAAAGGAAATTTAAAAAAGTATTTTTTTTTCAAAATGCCAAAAATTTAATTTTTATTTTGAAGAAAATCAATTAATTCAATACATAGGTATATTGAGTTATTGGAAAGATTGTTAATGTATTATATTGATATATATCTTTAGAATAATTTAATTAAAACTAGATTAGAAGTTCACTGATTTTGATATTCGAAAAATACTCTTAACTATCAACTGGAGTCCAGTGCTTAAGCTGCCACCTCAAAAGATAGTTCAGAAAGATAATTCCAGTTTCAAAAACTATTTCAAAAAAACAAAATCACCTTAAAAATTGTAGAAATTTATGTCTTTTAAAAATGAAATTGTAAATTATTATTTTCATTAATCTCATTTAATCTTTCGTAGATTACGTAATAAAGTCTTGAACTTGATAAAAAAATAGGTGGTTTTCAACAAAGTCATATCTGTCGGACATTATAATTATTATATATTTCATGTCATTGTAGTAAAACAAAAGATTTTCATACCGAAATTGCATATTTTGCATTTTTATTTAATTTTATAGTAATAACCAATAATACTTCTGGTACACTGTACAGAGAGAGAGAGAGAGAAAGAGAGAGTTGTACGTTTTAAAATTTTTAACTAGAAAGAAAGATAATTGTGAAGAAAATAATGCACACTCTAAATCTTTTTCTAAGGTCTAGCTGAAACGCTGAAAATATGTGTAAAATAATCTGCTTATGCATATTAAAATAAATTTAACGAAAAATTGAGTTAATTTAAAACCATTTTTTTTGTTGTATTAAACTAACACTTGGAAAGAGATTATGAACAAAACTGGATTTACGAAAAATTTATTCATAAGATTTTAAAACGGAAATTTAATAAAAAATGTAATGCATTTCCAAGTAAAAGAAATATATGTTGTGCAACCGAAATTAATTATTTATGAAAAAATTAATATTCTGATTTAAAGGACATTTGTCAGGAAAACTTTAAGGGACTGTATTGAAATTTAAGAGATATTTCATTTTCAATCTATGTTTTTCATTTTAATTCGGTTTTCCGAATAAAAAATATATTTTCTTTTTTAAAAATTTAATTTCTTTGATTGTAATATATACTATTATAATTACTTAATATATAATTTAAACTTATTTTGCAGTCAAATATAATCTTGTATGTACCCTGTTTCTCGAAAAATAAGGTACTTCAGCAATAAATTTACTTAATAGGTAATTTAATGATGAAATATTTTATTCCATATTGTAGAGCAAGAAATATCTTTAACAAAGAATTACAAGGATAATTGTTGAAAAGGAATTTTTTAAAATGAAATTACTAAACAGAGGAGCTGCACAATAATCTAGACATGATCATTTTCACAAAACTGCATTCAATGATTACATTGTGTACTTGTGCGAAGAACATTTCGGGAAATAATTATTAGAAATCAACAAAAATAAATAGCAGATATAATTTTATTAACACACTCCATATAAAAATTTTTAAAGTTTATTAAAATAAAAATTAAGTATAATTCCAAAAAATTTGTATTTCAAAGTAAAAAATTTAACAATAGCTAATTTTTTCAAAGTAACAAAAAAAAAAAAAAAAAAAAAAAAAACTATACATTTAGTAATGCAAATTATTTGCATTTTTTGAAATTAGCATTGTAAAGCTAACAAACATTTTAAAGCATGACATGTTAATCTAAAATATAATTTTTTATTTAGATTTACGAAACCTTAATACAAAATGCATATGGAATTTGACATTGTGTTAATGTATTGGAATTGTATAAAAAAATAAATAAAAAAATCCAAAAAGAAAAAAACAATATCACATTTTAGTTTACAGTATCATATTAAAAGGTACATATAGTTCCATAGCGTGTTTGAATATTTTTCATATTATAATATTTTAGAAATTTTTGCTGTGATATGAGAAGAAATAGTTGTGATAACATAAGATAAAACGGATCATATTGAATGAAAATGATACTGAACTGGTAGATTAAAGTGTTGCGTTTTAAATTGAAATTAGAAATAATATATAAAGAATGATAAGATTACTGTTAATATTTATTAGATCATATTTATCAGATGAAAAGATTACGGTTAATTTTTTTTTCCTTATTACATAAATATTAAATTTATTAAACGAACATATACAATTTTCTGTCATGCAATTATATAAACTACAAAATGTAATATACAAAAATAAATAAAGCAACATATGGTAAAAAACTTGTAAAGAAAACTTTTTTTACATATTTCCATCATGACTTAGTTATCCTAAATTGATTTAAATAACTTACTTAAATAAATAAAATATAAACATTTTTAGTCATATTTTTGAAAAATATTGTATGGATGAGAAAATATGTATACACACACACTCTCGCTCTAAAACATTATAAATTTAAATCTTAATCGTAAATTAAGTAAGTTTTTCGTAAATATTAAATTTGCCTTTAAACTAACAGTTTATTTTAACTATATAATAACAAATAAAACATTAAGAAACCATTTAAAATTTGCCTAACAAATCTTTGGGAAAAATAAACATTAATATATATTTTATTACTTGAACTGTTCAAAATGAAATTTTTGTGAACTACATATATTCCAATAATTACATCTATAAAATTCTAAAAAAGATTTTTATAAAAATTTAAGCAATTTTTCAAATAATAAATTTTGAAGTTTGATTTGTTTTTCCAGCTTTTGCACCCATATTTTAATGTATTAAAAAAATATAATAAAAAACAGATTTTTCAGTATTGTTTGAGAAATTATTCGAACACTTTTATCAGCGAAAGTAAAGCATAATAATAAAATATCGAAAAAAAATTGCAAATTTATTAACTTGATATGAACTTATATGCACATATTTTGGTAATATTTTAAGCTCATAGTTAAACATATCTCCTTAATAAAACTTAAACTAGCTGATCAGGTAGATCTAGAAATGTTCGTTATTTATAGAAATAAAAATTAACAGAAATTGGTTATTTTGAAAAAAATTCTTTGTATGGGAAAATTTTTAAAAATAAATTCTCTATTGTTATAAGATTAACAATGATTTTTCAAGTACTTACGTTAGACGGTCGGAATTTAATTTCTCCTTGTTGTCTGTTAGAACGTATTTTTTGCACCTTCCAAATAAACACGTCATGTCATGAGAAATTTTTAACTAATCCTTCGAGACGAAAAAACTATTTAAAACCGTTCTTAAAAAGAAGTATTGTTTAGCTAATCACGATTGCACGTTTTCAAACACAAATCTCTCACAACTACACTTTATCCTCTATTCGTACTCCATTCCTGATTACGTATTGAAAAACGAACACAATTACTTAATCAAGATTAATTTCTGTTCAATCGAACTCGATTTCGAGCTCTCGTTTAATTAAAATCGTCTGCACTCTCACAGATATGGAAACAATGGAACACTTTTTATCTTCCGTGTTTACTTTTCGTTTCTTCTGGGAGCGATCGTTTTCTTTGTGCTTAAAAAAGAATGGGAAAAAAGACCGTTTCGTAAATTAATTTTTAGACTGCTCGCTCTTTTTCTCCAGGGTTACCCGTTGGAAGACAGCTACACTGTTCTGCGCAATCCATCGCCAGTTCCATACAACGCTGGAGTGTTTTTGTACGCCCATACTTAAAAGCCGGTTTAATAGGGTAGTAGTGTTTTAAGGAAAAACGATGAAAAACAGTACATGTGCCGGTTCTGTTTAGATGTTTAAAGATGGAAATTTGATAAACGAGTTTTTTGTTCCTCAATTAACTTTCTCATCACAATAGCGATAATGATTTTTTAATATCTCTACTTCTTACGATTTTTCTATGATATTTTTGAGATGATATTCATATAAAAATGCTGTTAAACTCAACGATAGTTTGAAAAAAACAATAAAATATTATATATTTTTTTATGTAATTTTTAAATTTACGAAATATATTGCTTAATGCAAATCCTTAAAACAATACATCTCATTGTTTTGAAATCGAGCTTAAAAGGGAATGGTTTCTTTTTTAAATTGCGTATCTGATAATCTGCTTCGTTTACATAAATTGATTCAGAGATTTTTTGCCTTTGTTTGTTTCTTTTATTTTATTTATGTTGGTTTGATTTTGAAAATAAATATTATTTGAATGAAGAAAAGAATATCTAATTGAACATAAAAGGAAATATTTTTTAGTATGAATTAAATATTGATTTATGCATTTGAATTTCATATTATATTTCAATAAAGTATATCAATTAGCTTATATACATGCTTATATATTAACTAGAAATCTCTTTATTAAGCCTACATATGTATTGACTTTCTGAAAGGCGAATTAATATTAGGAGTTAGATTTTTAAAGTAGAATGACAAGAGATAGCACTTTCAGTGTAGAAAATAACATTTTTGTATTGGCATATACTAAATTAAATTTATACCCACAATCGCGAATCAATTAAAAATTTCTGTAGTTATTGGAAAATTAGAGCTTTCTTTTATTTGCTCTCTATTTGTAATTAAAAAAAATTATATAAGTTAAATTTCATACAATTTATGAAAACTGTTTTCATAAACAATAATTGATGGAATGAATAATTTATAAATTACTCTTTAATGAGAACTTTTGTGATTTTTAAAAAAGTGAAAGTATTTTTAAAAGTATGAAGTAATTATCTCTGCATTTCGATCTTAATTTTCTAAGAACTTTTTAATAAGCGTACGATTTTCTCCCGAAATGTAATTAAGTATATATTATAAATAAATAATTCTTTTATTTTTGAAGATGTTATTTATAAATTGATTAAACAAATAGTGGTAAACAGTTTCTGAAATGCTTTGGAAAAAATACATGTTAGGTTAGTAAATTATTAGAGATCAATTTAAATAAGTTAAAGGATTTTCAATGTTTAAATTTAAGCTTTTAATTTTTCTAAGAAATACGAATTAGAGATATTGAAAATAAAACTTATATTACACTGATAAATACGTCAGAAAAATCATAAACATAATTGCAAATTCATGTTCTCACTGTTCTATTATATCTTGTGCAATACACTGTTTCGGTATGACGAACGAGTATTTTTGATGAATTTTTTTATTATGAAAATTAAATCCGTAACTTTTAAATATTGTGCTTTTAATTTCAATGTCGAATTTGATTGTTTCGAAAAAGATGAAATTCTGAAATAATTGACTCAATGAGATGACACTTGTTAAGTTAGCCTCTTATTAAAATTTAGAAACAATTTCAATTGATTGGATTTGGAATCAGTTTGGACTGACTGATTTTGCCATTTTGGAACTATAGGAGTGATAGGATGGATTCAATTTTGGCTTCACATAGGCTACATATAAGTTGATCAAAATCAGATCATTTTGACGCATAAAAAAAAGCCACATTTTTTTTTATCTTATTTTATGCCTGAAAGATAAAATGCTGTTTATAAGCGATAATAATTTTATAGACATTGATAAGTATTGGACTCGAAGTGCAAAACAATTTTAGAAAGTATTTTGTAATCGCTTTTAATGTGAAATCTTAGCATATTTTTTTTTTCTCCACATAAACTTCGTTAGGTATGGTTTAAGATGACTGCAAAATGTTCCTCTATGTTCACATTTTTTTATTTTTTTTCAAATATTCTGCTAAAAATTGCTGGAACAGCTGGTTTACGTTGAGAGGGCTTAGAATATCTCTGACAGGTGTTGACATGTTATTTTACGTGAGAGATGAAATATAACTTGCTAACCATCTATGTTTCTACTGCCAGTGGAGGAGGAACTGCATAAGCTTGTTAACTTTTGTCGTTCTTCTACCCTTGTGAGGGGGTGCTGTGTTCAAAACGGAAGACGATTTTTCTGACTTTATTCACCCAGTACCAGACCTCGGTGGTATAACAACACAACAGGTACAAGGCAAGCATCTCCCTCGGTTCACTGTACTCTGTATAGTTCAAGAATTTGTCTCTTTAACATGCAGTGCCTTACATATGTGTGCAACTTACCGAATCAATGAAATTGTATTTGTGATTTATTTTATTGTGGGTATAACGAAGTTTTTCTGATTTTAGGTTCTAACTGAAAAATGACTGATATATTCTGAAAATTCCATTTTATTTTGTTTATCAGAGAAGTCACCCAAATATGATGAAAAATGTTTCACTCATTTTTCAATTAATGACTCCAAAACTCCATTGCGATGGAACGATTACGAGCATTATTTTTTAAGACTCATTACTTGATTTCATCAATTTCCTCAATGCTGCCGGCGCCACTGATTTTCATCGTATCATCTGCCATAATTTTTAAAATGCATACTTGCCGAAGACAGCTGCTTCGCTGTCCTAATGTTTTTACGGTCATCTGTTTTTAGAAGAATTTGACAGCTATTAGTTCTCTTTATTAACAATAAATAAAAACTATTGTAAACTGTATTCAATTTCTCTCAAACTAAATTCCAGCCAGTATAATTTTTTCGATTGAATATTTTAGTTAAAAAAATACTATCTTCATTTATGTACAATTTCATCAGGTGTGAAAGTTCTCAGTTTTGGTTCTTAGTTAGAGCTTTACAATATAGAAAATACCTAACTCCAGGAGTTTCATTTTTGAGTAAACTCCACAAATTCATACAGCTGAAGCATATAATTTTCGTTTACGTGAAACATAAACACACGAGGAAAGCTAATTTTAGAATCTTCTAGTTGAACTACCCGGTAAACACTGGATTGTTTAAAATAACTTATTTAGGATAGGTTGCCATAACCGAATATATTTAAAATATAATCGGTAGCACTTGGATATTCCTTAAATATCGGTATTTCAACATAACTTAAAACGGTGTCGTACAGATGAAACATAAATTAAAAACTCGTAAATGCAATTAATATTTAAATTATGGATAGAAAAGATCAAATGGATCATGATACAAATGAATCATGATTTTCTAAGTACTTGTCTAAAAAAGTATTATAAGAAATTATAATATAACAATTAGTATTGTTTATTTATAGACATGAAAATTAGACTTTAAAATATTTGATTTCTGTATTATTTTTGCATAATGTGTTACCAAAAAATGTTTTGTTCCCCATTTTATTGCGCTCAGAATTAAATATTTTTAGTTCATTGATTGCACAGATTTAAATTACTGTTAATTAGTTAATTAACATTTCAAAGTATCACTTGATAATTTATATATATATATATATATATACGCAAATTATTCTCACCAAAATTTCTTTGTATTTCAAAGGACTTTGTTCCATTCACTTTTAAAAGGAAAATTATTTTTTGTAGACTGTAAAAATGTGCATAGTAAGACAGCTTTAAACATTCTTCCATTTTAGAAATATCTAACTAGTTTTCTATGCTTTGAATAAAAAGAGAACAAAACGAGATTCATAGACATAATTTGCATTACCGCTGCTGAAAATATCTTCTAATACATGCTGAATCAGATTTAAGAATAATATATTCAAATTTTGGACTCGTTATAATTTTTGTTATTTTCTTTTCGTCTCTTGTTTGAATCGAAACCTTTGTTCTCTGAAAATGTTGAGCAATTTATAACACAACGTTTTTGAATATTTGAAACAATAATTTCTACTGTTTTGTTCTTGTTTTATGTACTGGAATTGAATCATTCAGCATTACACTTTTTTTTATTTTCAATAATGTTTTGCAAATCTGTGAAATTTTAAACTCATTTACAAAACGAAACTAAAATTTCAAATTGGTCATATAGTTTATTAGAAAATGTGAAAATAATGTTTATTAATATTTTGAAATAAAGTGGAATTGGAAATTGAGAATGATAAATCGAAACACATTATGCTTTTAAAATTTTTGCTATTTATAAGTTATGTTTTAATATTTATGCTATTTTTGTAAATATATCTACAAATCATTCTTACTAAAGAATATTTTTCTTTGGTTGATAATTAACAAATAAATACAAATCACAATTTAAAGTCAAATTAGGAAGTAAAAGTTTATATTTTTGACATTAGACATGTTCTGAAACTATATGCATTTATATTAGACACGTATTAATAGGTTAGTATTATATTTCATTCTTAAAAAAAAAAAAAAAAAAAAAAAAAAAGAAAAAAAAAAAAATTATAAAACAACCATACTACGTTCACTTAAATTCTTTTGATCTTTTTATTGAGTGAAAAATATTTGATTGGTTTTATTGCGATATATATATTTTTTAATATTTAATTTTATTAATTTGAGATTAATTGAGTTTTAGTAATAAAAGAAGAGAAATTTATTTCGTTTAACTAGAATTCATCTTGATGCTTTAAAAGAATTAAATCCCATTAAAAATGGGTTTATTTTGTATTCTCTTTTTCTCTGCTGGAATCCATCATTTTTCAAGTCTTGAAATAAATATTAATGCACACCGGAATCATATAATTCTCATTCTGTTAATTCAAATTGATTCTCCTGATTTCTTTTGTTTAACGACAAATCTGATTTTGTTTAAGGAAAATATTCGTCTTCTTGAATTTCAAACTGCTCTTTTTTCCATTAAGACTTTTTAAAACATAATAGAAAGATAGGATTTAAAATACACCCATCATATATTGGTCAAAATAATAAAAAGATCAAATAAAAAAAAACTTGTTTAAAAATGAATAAATAGATATGTATAAATATGTAAGCATTATATAATAAAATAGATTAATTTTTGAAAATGACACACATGAATCTGAGGAACTATTTATTTTTTAATTAATTAATTTATTTTAACATCTTTTAAATGTAAAAATAAAAGAAATTAAAGTAAATTAAAAATAAATTTATTGGCATAAATGAGATAATAATAATGATAGTTCGAAACATACTTTGAATTATTATGAATGCATAATAGTTTTATCATTATAGCAAATTTAAATTGTTAAGAATGCATAATAATTTTATCATTATAGCTATATTAAAAATTAATCACCAAAAATTAAACTAAAATATATTTTATTACAATGCTATAAATGTATATTTTTTTTTATCGAAAAATAACATTTAAAATATTTTACTTTTTTGATTTTAAAGTGTAGAATCTTTTCTGATTTGCTTATTTGCACAGAAATCTACTGAATATTTATATCGATAAAAGCAGAAATTCTTGACCAATAACATGTTAAATAGAAAATAGGAACATTGAAGAAGGATGACAAGGTCATGGATTACCGGAAATGTCAGACTTGCTTGATCGCCTGAAAGTGTGTATTGTATAAGGGGAGGGTGGAGTTTTTTCACAGGCGCGTATGAAAACACTCATGCTTCAGCCTAAAAAATCCGTAATATTTAGATGTTCTTTTCTTGAATAAATCTCACTACCATAATGCAATATATTAATTTGCTGTCTAATTGATTGGAATAGAATCCAATTATGTTCAATGTGTTAATCTCATTAAAAAAATATAATAATCTCATAACATAAAATTCCATAAATATTAAAAATGTTTATGGTAAACTTTTTATTTTTCTCTTATTTATTTATTTATTTTTGTTGCCATTGTTAAATTTATGTACAACAATATTTCCCTTACGGGTGATGTGGAAAATGTAGGAAAAGTATGAACAGGAAAACAGAAAATAAAACAAGCTGTTATGTTATTTAGTATTATATTATTTTAGTTTAAATGTGTGTATGTGTGTGACTGAGAGTTAACATTTTACTATAATGCATTAAATAGATTTATGTAAGAAATATAGATTTATTTTCGAACTAAAATGTAAAAGCAGTAACTAAATTATTGATGAAAACAAAGAAAATATGTATCATTTCTTGTAGAAATATAATGAGCTTGTAATGCATTCTAAAGAAGAAGATACTAATCTGCAATTCTATCAAAACCATATAATTCCAATAATCCCTATAATTCAAATTCTGTACTTAGTATTGCCAAAAAAGTTAAATGGTAGACAATAAGAAATCTTAAGCTGCTTGTAGAAATCTGTTTGCTTAATTATAATTTCCTTTTGTTTGGATTTCAATTGAAATTTACCAATCACATTTATTTTAAGTCCATAGAAACGTGATTTATATTCACTAATTATATACATTAGATCGAAATGATAATAAAAAACTAAAATATGAAAACTCGTAAGTGTAAAATAATTATTAAAATTCTTGTAGTTTATATGGAAGAAATTTACAAATAATATTAAATTCCAAGTGAAATTTGTTGATTCCCAATGACTATGTGAAAAAACTATTAAGTTATTTACTAACTTGTATAAAATTTGAGTTATTTTATAAATTTCTGGATCAAAATAATTTTAATAACTATTATGGTGATTAATGTTATAAAATCATTGAATTAATTTGCATTATACAGATTACTATCATTCAACATTAAAACGTCTTAATTTTTGCTGAAAAAGAATCAATGAGATCCGGGTAGAATTACTGTTCCGTTTCCACCAACATCATGATCATCCCATTTGGTGCCAATGCGGACATACTCATTGATCTCTTGTATTAGACATCGTCATACATGCGGGAGTGATACACCTTTCAACTGGATTTATGATATATAATGCTGCTGAATGTATGTCTAATCCAGTCTTGTTCACATTAAGCGTATCTAAAACAGTGGCAGTTCTATTGTGTTAGGGGCTATTTTTTCTAATCTTTATTCAAATCTTGCGAAAGACTGCATTTCACTACGATAATGCACAACCTGTATTTCCGGTTTTGTACAGATCTGCCTTCATACAGATTCCAGTAATATGTGAAATTATATGAAAAATGATGGACATTTTTCATAAATTGATGAAGGAAAGTCTGCTCAGTTGCATTGCTGTGGTCTTTGGGAATGAAATTTGAAAGATTCTTAACTAGATGAAATACCAAATTATCATTTAAAAACAAAAAACTAGAATACTTTTGATAAGCTATGACTTAATGAATGTAATCTCATTAGATCAAGAAGTTAAATTTTCACAGCTTTTCCTAAAAAAAGGGAAATAATTTTAAGATCTATATGATTGAGATTTTGACATAAGCGGAAACGACAAATACTGAGTGCACTGGCCCAGAATATTTTGGATTATATAATCTATGATATATTTGCTTATAAAAATATTAACTAGACAATTTGTGGGATATTTAATTTAGAATAGGTTTCACGGATGCAACTATGATGATGAAGTACTACTTGATATCTAATATTATCAATTACTTAATCATGCTTGTAAGGGTATTAATATGAAAACTTTAATGTAACTCAAATTTTTCTTGATACTAAAATTTGGTTTCATTTTCTATAAATGATTACCAACAATATTTGTCTTTATGATATAATACTTATATATTATTTTCTATAATAAATCATATAAAATAACTAATATGAATACATCTATTCAGAAACTTATTTCGAATGAAATTTTTAATATTAATTTGAACTTAAAGTTATAATAAGTTGGAATTTCTATAATGTAACTAAATGCATGTTGAAATTTAATTTACATTAGATTAAGCGATTGATCATTAACTAACCGTAAAAATCCCTGCTTTAATGAATAATATTTAATTATTATTAAGCGAAATTATTAAGGAAATTGCGTTAATATATATATATATATATTTCACACCTTAAAAATTTACATTTCAGTTGATTTTATTTTATGCCATATTTGAAGTATTTTCATTTTTTTCAATAAAATGTAATTTCAAAATAAAATAAAAACATAATAAATATGATCATAATGTATTATACGTAAGACTAAATATATATTTGAAACACTTCTTCGAGAAAAGTAATAATTCCGAAATATTTATTTGATTATAAATTGTTGATATAGTAATCAACAAATAAAATATTTTACTGATTTTCTCTAAATTGTCATTTTACAAATCAGTCAAATTGATTTATATTTTATGAATACATTTCTTGTTTTTAATTATAAATTTTGTCTTTAAATATTAGAAAATAAGCTATAAAATAAATCCATCTCATATATTATTCCTAAAAATATAATTTTTACATGACAATTATTTATCATGAGTAGAAAGTAGGGACGTAAATAAAATAAAAATTGATTCTTGAAATCCATCAAAGTTGTAAGATACTTAATAATAATGTTGAAAGCGCATTCTGGAAGATAAGCAAGCATTTTTTCTCGATAGTTTAACATCATTACTTTCTTAGTTCGATTTGCAACTTTCTTTCAATGTAATTTAAAATTTTAAAGATATTCTTACAAAATACATCATCATACATATAAAATGCACACAGATTTCTGCAGCATACTAGATAATATTGAAAACTAATCATACAACATTTGCTTAAATTGAGTAACTAAAATTAAATATGATATTATTATGAATATTAATATATAAAAATCATAATAAGTATTATATTAATTATTTCACCAGTATTTTTAAACCTCTTTGTTGGAAAAATAATTGTGATATAATTTGTCAATAACACAAATATATACACAATTAACTTGATGCAACGAAGTTGAAAAATATTATCTGACATTAACCAAGAATTACCTTAGAAATATTATTCAATAAATAAATCAAGTAAAATTTAAAATATTTTAGTTATCGCTTCATTGCTCATGGATGGAAAAATTGTTAGGAACAAAATGTTTGCGTGAATGGAAAAGAAAATCATATGGTTGTTTAAATGTTCTTTATTATTCATAAAAATTAAATACACATCTAAAATACAATAATCAACAACAAGAGTTTATTTAAATTGTATACAACAGCAAAAAATACATCTTAATTAATGATGCTGTGTTTTTTCACAAAAAGTAAATTGCTACATTCTCACATTCAGTTGTAGATTAAGAGATATTAAATAATGCTGAGAAAAATATCTAGATTAAATGCTTGAGAAGTAGTTTCCAAATTGGTTGCTTCCAAGCGAAGTATTGAAGGACAACAAAAGAAGCATTCCATTTATGGTACATATTCTTTTTTTCCCCTACAAACACATCTATATATTGCACTTCATGTATAGGGACTACATAGTAAATGAATCTGGATCCATTTGTTTCATTACACCTATAAAATGTATTTTCTCCATAAATGAAGCATTTACATGATCCAAGCATTGCTTTTTAATATGGCCCAGAAGAAACACTTTTTGTGTGTGTGTTTTTTTACAAATTTCTTTTACCTCTCATTACAACAGGAAACATATAAGCCATTCTCTTTTTACTGTATAATACTTTCTTTCTACCTTATTTTAACTTTAACAAGGTATTATCTGAACAATTTCAAAGAGCTATTTGATATTTTGAAACAACTCCACTTTAAACTTCAATGAAGTTTTTCGAGGTAAAATGACTCGGTCGTCCAAGTCTTTTACGTTCGATTCAAAATTTACAACTTAATATTTATATTATTCAAAGAATATGTACCTTATGGAATTGAAGGTAAAATGTGAGATCATGCAGTAATGATATATGAGTTTATGCTTATGTGAATATTTAGAAAGGATATCTTTTTGTTGAAGAAATACTTCTAACTGACCCAAGATGTAGATTCTAAAAGGACATATAAGGACAAAGAGTGGCAAAATGTTCTTTGGCTCGTGCTGATACAGTCAAAAATAGTACTCTACAAAACGCATGCAATACTTTAACAGTTACATAAAATATCACACAGTCTTTTATTTAGAATTGCGTCGCTATGAGCTTAGTAATCTCCAAGAACAAAATTTCATCCTCTGAAAAATTCCTTATTAATAAATTGAGAAACACATTCTGTTTAAATGAATTTAAAATAAATTGCTTCTCATTATAGTCAACTAGAATTAAGTTTCACATTTATATAGTTTCTATTATTACTTTATATCATTGCTAAGCCTTTTAATACGACATCAAATATCATAAGTGAGAAGATTTAGTTTAGCTAAATCATCTTTAAAGCACTCTAATCTCTTTATACAAAAATATGACGTGTACCATCTAAAGAGAATATATAAGTACCAGTAAATATTTTAATATTATGGATTTAATTATTTTGTAACATGCTATTCATTTTCTATTTTCAGAGATGCAATTATTTCACTTTAAGAATATTAAACTAATAAAAGGCATTTCTTTGTTCTTTAACATTTATCATTTGTTTATAGATTAATAATGGATACAAGCCATTAGTTTCTAATTTGAAAGTCTCTTATGTTAAAATGTTAGCAATTATTTGGAATTAAAATAGCAATAAAAATATATCACATGATAAATAAATAATCAGTAAGGTTAAAAAATGACTCCTAGAAAATAATATAATTGATTCAAATTGTTTAAGTGCTCAACTTTTTATTATTTCTCTATTTATTTATCAATAAATGTTAATGGAATGTGTGTTAATAATATACAGAATAATGTATAAGACAATATGGTTTCTTTAGAGTTTTTGAATACATACTTATTTAACAACGAATTCAAACTTTTGTATTATTTGTTTATTATGTTCATTTAAAATAATTAAAATTGCAATTAATAATTGAAAATATAAGCAGTAAAAGGTATAAAAGTGGCCGAACAGCAATTAGAAGTAAAACCTATTCGAAAATTTCATTTTAATTGAATTACTGATCTAGAATTTTTTATTCAAACACATCAAATAAATATTCTGAATCAAAGTTTTAGTTGCATATTTATATAAAACAGTCTTGTGTATCACAAAATATGCAATAATTATAAATATAATTTTAACAATAAATTATAAAAAATCAAACAATGCTAAGAAATCAGAAATACTAAAATAGTTTACACTTAAAAAATTCTTAATTTACACTTAAAATATTTGGCCCCTAGCACATAAAAATAACATATAATGTATAAAAAATAAGGAAATAAATAATTGTTTCAAGAAAAATAAAATAAAAAATAATGTGTATAATAAAAGGGAAAAAATATAACCCAACATTAATTTTACGTTTGAAATTACACATTTTTCTTTTCATATACAATATAAATAATAAAACATTTAATTAGGTTTGTACAAAATCATACAAAAATATAAAAATAATTTGGACCAAATAAAGCATTTGACAAATAATTGGCATAAATAAAATAAGTAAACATTAAATAAAATTTTAAAATTTTGTGAACGAAGTAAAAACAGAGTAAAAGAGGTTTAATAAGTAAGTTTTTTATTTTAAATGGTATTTAATAATTTAGCAAATGAAAATTTCGAGAAAAAATATATTAAATCCAGTATTGAAAAATTTTAAATAGGATTTAAGCAATTTTTACTCTAAAAAGCATTTAAAAACTGAATTTAAATATGTAAAATTGATTACAGGTTAATTATGTTTCTGAATTTTATATTGATGAACAATATTTCATAATTAAACTTAAAAAACTTATTTTTAGAAACAACTGATTACTTATGAGATTATAAGAATTTTTTTGAAAATAGGAAAAATTATAAAATTTTGTACATAATTCAGTTTAATACATTTGTAAAAGAAGACTAAGCGCAATTTAATAAATAAAAAAATTATACATTAGACTTATGAATAAACATTTAGATTTATTAGACATAAGAGATCATTCATTAGAAACGTTTTTTTCACTGAATATACTTATTTTTTTCATTGATACTTATAATACTGAAATTGCACACAGAGATATAAATGGATTCATTTTTTAACATCTATTTCTTGCTAATTATGCATAATACTATAAAAATTGCTGACATACAAATATTTATCTTAATATACTGATAAGGACACACATCTTCATTTCATTCGATAATGCCAGTGATTATTTATCAACAAAGATTTAATAATGAAATTGAGATTTTTAAAGGAAAAAAAAAAACAGTTACTCAGATAAAAACTGTATCAGAATTTACAAATTTGATTTTTAATTGTTAATTATTATTAAGAAAAAAGTGCTTATTTACATATTTAAAGTGAAAAATAGAATTTAAAATTCTTTCCTAAAATATGTAATTACATATGATGGTTTAAAATCGTGACAATTTTAAAAATAAGTGGAATGTGTGTAGTCATAGTGATGATTAAAATATATAGTCAAAATAGAAGATCACAATAAAACAATGGCAGACATCGAAATTTTGTGCACTTTTAGGCCTTGCAAATAAAATTGTGTGGCCTTTCATAATAGAACTTTACAAAACTGATAAAAACACACTTTACCATTCTTTCAACACCACATTTTATTACAGGAAGTTATATAATTCGCACTTTCAAATCTTTCCATCATCAAATTATTTCATCCAGATTTCTCTTTAAGAAAATCATTTGTTTATTAAAAATTTCATCTATTTTGCAAATGGGAATAGAAGCTTGTGATTCGAAAAAACTTTCAATTCTGAAAATAATATGATTCATGTTTGCCCTTTTCCTTTCGAACATCACTCAAAACTGTGAGAATTTTCACGTATATTATTCGCTAAAAGAACATGTTTAGATTCTTATGATGAAAACGAAAAATATCATTGTCGATATTCTTCTTTTTTTAATCACATAGAAATTTAAAAAATTTCTTCAGAAAGAGAGCGTTTTCAGTATATTATAGTATATTAAAAACGTGGAAGAAACTTTATGTCGATATACACACAATTTTTACTAAAAATATTAGAGTTTGTCATAACTAGTTTTTAGCAATAGAAACTATCAATGTATCATTGATTAATTTACCAAAAAATCCATTGTGCACAGCCAAGCTAAATGTCAGAAAAACCTTCAAAGACTAATCTTTTCAAGAAATAAGAAATCACACAATATTCATATTCAATAGAATATCCTTTCAGAAAATATATAAAAAGGCATCAGAAGACGATTTATAGTTCTCCGAAAGTTCGAATAATTTCAGATGAACTATTATTATACTTTTAATAGCGTTGGAATGTAGGATTAGTGACACCACTTGTCTTGGATCCTACCTTTTGGAGATTATGTCTTGGATTCAGCTGCTCTTTGGAGTCAGTGGGAACGGTACGTAATCCCTTCGCAGCAAGACCTTGAATATTGAAGGTCTTAAGGTCGGACTGACCAGGTACCGATTCCACAGAAGGATCACGAGAATTGGCTAAAGGCAGAGCAGACGAATCTTCCAAAGGGACGATACTAGTGTCAAAAGGCTGAATAACTCCTTGATCTACAGTGGGAGTCGTACTCGCAATAGAGCCAGCAGAAGTCGTTGAATAGATGTCAGCAGTAGCAGACCCTCTATAATAATCGGCATAAAGGGAGGTGGGACGTGTTATCGGAGTTAGAGTGTAATCTTCTGGCCTTAAACGAACGTGCGCGTTCTTAGTTATGGTTGTCAACCTTTTCTCAGACTTGTGAAGACACAAACATTTAATGCAGCACATCGTAATGCATAGAACTAAAACTAGTCCAAATGTTACTCCTACCGAAACGTAAGCTATTGACTCATGCTCTGCAACCGATGTTATTATTGTAGAGGAAGAATTTGATGATTTGGATTTTTCAAACTTCAAATCAATTTTTTCTAATTTCACCACTCTAAAAGTTCTGTTTAGAACATCCACAGTGACATTGTGTTTGTCACTGAGGTTCGGTAAGAATTGAAGAGTAGGTGTTTCCCCACTCACTGTTAGATTGATATGTAGGTGAGAGAAGCATTTAGCGTTGGAAACTTCTGGAACTACATCGCCAAAACCGAATTTAGTCATCAGTTTTCCCAACATTTTTTCAAAATCCACTTTCGAAAGCCTTGAGCAATCTTCGGCTTTTAGTACCAGCATCAGAAGTTTTTTGTGATCGGTTTCTGATGGTAAATCTATATTATTGGTTTCGTTGTACAAAGTGGTCATGGAATGAGGTGACAAACTTGCATAGGGTAAGAAGTGGCTTTGAGATTCTTCTTGCACTGAAAAAGGCATGCTTGATGATGCTACTAAGAGAGACATCAGTGGTGTATGAAAATGATGAATAGACGACGTTTCGATTGCACTTTGAGAATTAGACTTAATTGAAGGAGTGTCTTCTATCTGAAAAGTGTTCTGTGCATCTGCTTTAGTATTTGAAACTTCACTAACTATTTTTGTGATTTCACTCCCATTTGGCATTATAGAGTTCAAATATTTAAAATTTTTCGATTCAGTGGTTTCAATATCAGAGTAATTAGCTGGCTCAGTATATGGATCGGATGTAGAACTGACACTTGTCATAAAATAAGACGTTTCAGAAAAAAGTGATGGAAGATCAGAAAAGGAGACTGTTAAATAGTCATCAACATCTGAGTAAGATGGGCTAAGACTAGGTTGAATTGTAGTTACATCAAAATTTGAAAATGAAAAACTGTTACTCTTTAAATTCCAATCTGAACTGCTCTCCTGAACTGCAGCCTCATTCATTGAACTTGAAAGAATTGGAGGCACGATCGCTCCTAAAAGAAATTAAAATTTATAAATACTTATGTAATTCATAAATTAATTCAATAATTCTTATTTACTTAATAGTGTAATACAATTAAATTATAATATATGAAAAAAATTTAACTTTAAAAGCTGTATAACTTTAAAATAGGTATTATTCAATACATTCAAAATTAAATCTTATATAAAGTAGACATACAAATTTATACCAGAAATATTAAATTAACTTTCTAAAGAAATATAGTTAAATTAATACAGAAAATAAAATAATGAGTTAGTATGTACATAATATCCAATCAATATTTAACCATTTTGATTAGTACATAGTCGTTAAAATTTTGTAATAAAGAACTTAACTTATTATAGTAATAGTAAAATTTGTTCTACCAAATCTTTATAGATTTTAAAATATAGAAATAAAATTTCAATAAATTTCTTTTAAAAAATTGGAAAATATAACAAAATCTATTTTCCGTATTTCTTATAGAATTTTCATATCTACAAATGAGATAAAATTTTAGTTAAAGTCATAGATAGTATAAAATTATTGTTAATGAGGACTTACTTCACAATCCACGGCTAACAAAAATATATAAATGTCATATATTTGTGGAAATACAAATAGTTTGATTCTTCTTACAGTACACGAACATGGAAAATGTTCGAAAAGTTCATAAGGATCAAATAAAAATTTATAAATTTATGTTTAAATTAGAATTAGGTGAACGATTAATTTTGTATTATGATATTATCAAATGCTTGTGAATATTGTTATATTATTTTTAGATGCATGTACACACTGTCACATTATAGAAAAATAATAAAAAATTTAGAATTTTATATACGTAACTGTTAAATGTAACCTTACTTCATTTTTCATTAAATAGACAGGCAGAGTAATGATATTTTAAAATAAAGTCAAAGTAAATTACATATATTAGTTTTAATTCTGTCATAAGTTAACAGTAATAAAAAGAGTTTGAAACTGAAATTGACTTTTAAAGCTACTCATACAAGAAAAATAAGTCTAAATCAAGGGAATAAACAACATGATATCATTATATTCACCTTTGAACTTTATAATATTTGCTGAATTTTTATTTATTTATCAAATTAATAAACAATTCTAATAATTGATATCCAATTTAGATTAGTTGAAGTAGTAAATCCACTTCTATTTCTACCATGAGATTCTATTTTTAACTGTTTTACGAATGATAAAAAATTGTTTGGTAACTAAAGATAAGTCTAATTCTTCGACTTACTAAATAAATTAAATGTTCAAATTGCTTTTACATGACGAGATACAGGTAATAAAATTAAACTATGAAAAATTGCATTCATTTTATTTTAATTAAATTTAAATATATGGAAAAGTTCACATTTATGAATACATAATATGTTATAGAAACGAAAGAATGCTACAAGTTCCAGCTTGAGACTGGTCACGAAGTTCCTCTGCTTCAATTTCATTGAAGTGAACTTTAATATCCCCACGAAACTCTAAAAATCATTATCAATGTCACGCACGCTTGGTGTTGCCATTCTTTTTCTAAAAATAATGTATGCATAATCTAAAATTATTTCAAGGAGTCACGTTTAAATGAAAAGAACAAAAAGCAATATGGTAATCAGAAATTGATGTAGCATTTTCCTCAGTTGCATGCTGTATTTTTCCTTAGTCCCATGAAAAGTCTCACGATCTTATTAAGCTTTCATCTGGGCAATAGTTTGCAGTTATTTGCTGACTTTGCTAATCTCATATTAAAATATTTTCTTAAAATTTCTCATTTTAAAAATATCTTTATGGATTTCATTGTGAGTGATTAACACATGAAGAATTAAAGTTGTTATGTTCTGAATAATTCATAATAATAAAAAATAGGAATAATAACTAGTGAAATTTAATTTAAAAACACGATTTGTCTTAAAACCTTTCAATGTTTTTGTTTACATCTTCATTTTCCTCATAAAATATATATATATTTTTAAATTTCTTTCTCATCATAACATAACTTCTCAAATTTACTACTCATAAAAGTTAATTATATGAATGTTTTTCATCTATATTTTAAGTTATTACTGAAATATATTTTTATTCAATTTGTAAAATAATTTCTAAACTATTAATAAGTTTCTAAATTATATAGATAAGTATTACTTAATCAAATATATTTACTAAGTATTACTTAATCAAATATATTTATTAAGTAATACTTATTATCAAGTAATACTTATTATTATTTCTAATAATTATTAAGTAAATAAATTTATTTAAATATATTTATTAAGTAACACTTAATGTAATTTAAGAAACTTATCATATAATAACATTTGTTAGTCATGTATGTTTAAAAGACATGTTCTTGAGTTTTTAGAGAACATGTATAAAAATAAATGAATTGTAAATAATTTTAGAGTAAAGTTGCAAAACACGCAGAATAAAATCATTAAAGGTGATTCGATTTACTTTTTTGCAAATTTTCATATAAAACTTTTTAAAATTTTTTCAATACGAATTTATAAGTATTTTCCTGCATTAAAAATTAAATCAAACGCAAGAATGTGCCTTAAAAAACTAAACACATACAATTGAAGAGGAATTTCCCATCAAATTTACTGAAGCCATATGTTCTTTTGCTTCTGATGGAAGATGTTTATAAATGAATGTTTTACTTTTACACATTTATTACTTTTACAGGCAATAGTAGAAATAATTCTATATTATTAAATGAAGAATGTTTGATTGCTGATAAAAGCAAAATCGTTTTTAGTGAATTTATTTAAAAAGAAAAACATTGACTTATGATTTCATTCATTATCAATAGTTTATATGATGTATTCTAGATGGTAACTCAGGGTAATATTTTGGAGGATGAAAGTATTTTATTTTGATGTAACATTTTTTTTCTATAAGAAGATTATGAAATACTTAAAATTCACTTGAGAAAAAAAGTCTTTAACTTGTAGGATAAAAATTATTTCTTTGTGATTAAAAAAGAGAACAAATATATAACAATGCATTTATTATAATAACAGGAAATAGATATCAATAATTTATAAAATATTATAAAAATACATATATTTATATATATAATTTTGATATATCGTTAATTTTTCCAAAAAAAGCTTTTTAATAAAGATATATAATTTGATTTCATTAATCAGAAACATTATTTTTACTAAATAATTTTAATCGTACATTTTACATTACCATTCTTTTCATGCACTACAAAAGTATATTACTGTTTAAGCCATATAGTGGTTAACATATTTCACAAAAAATCACCGGAAAGAAGTTTATAAATTTTTTTTATCAAAATAATGAAACATTTACCATGAACAGAAAAAATTTCCATACAAACAATAGGTATTATTAATATTTGCCAAAACATTTTCAGCAATATTTTATATTTTCAGCCAGCAGCATTATACATTTTCTACAAAGGATTCTACCTATAAAAAATAAGAGTAATATAATTCAATAGAAAAATATTGAAATTCAAAGTACCATCAAATGCTTGCTAATATGCAAGAATTATATTGAACTAATAAACAAATATATAATCTATAAATTTTTAATTCAAATATAACTGCAAAAGAAATGAAATTTTAAAGATAAAAACTTAATTATAAAAACAATTAATGAAACTTTAATAATTCAGCAATATTATACATTTTCTACAACAGATTCTAACTATAAAAATAAGAGTATTATAATTTAATATAAAAATACTGAAGCTCAAAATATCATAAAATGCTTGCTAATATACATGAAATATATTGAACTAATAAATAAATATATTATCTATAAAAATGCAATTGAAATAACTACAAAAGAAATAAAAATTTGAAGACTAAAAATTTATTGTAAAAGTAATCAATGACTTTAATAATTAACCTACGATGTATTCATTAAATCTAAGTAAAATGTTAAGTTTAAAGCTTGATTTTTAAGGAAGTAAACCAGTTAAGTATAATTAATTAAATATTGTGAATTGAATTAATTACTATGTAGATTTTAAAATCTTCTTAATATCATTTCACTAACATTAAAACTGATTTAACAAATGCAATTGAATATAACATTTCTTAAAAGCTTAGAAGTGTCATATTTTGAGGAATCAAGTGAAATGTGTTATTTCATAATTAATTATACATCTTTAAACTATGAGGCACATAATAATAAGTGTTGCACAGGCATTTACGTTAAACTATCGTGTTCTTAATGTATTAAAATTTGTTAATTGAGTACGAAATGTTTGTGAAGTGGAACTACCCAAAACAATATTTACCTTCTTGAAATTTTACTAAATTATTTTCTATAGTAATTTTTGATTAAAAATAATTTTTTTAATATTTAATTTCATTAATAAATAACCTGCATTTTTTCTAAACATATTTTACAGTTTATCTAGTTTATATTTTTCATTAAAAATGTGTGTTTCTAAATGATGCTACTTAAAATATTTAACTGTGTTATACTAGAAAAACATATTTGTTCGTTTATCTTAGTAAAATTTTCGGCCTTTCATTTTTGAGGATTAGGATTAACAATACAAAGTTAATTAATTTTTTACAATATTTAGAATAAGTGACGAGAGTAGTACTTGAATTGACAAAAAAACATCATCAATCATGTTATCAGTTTAAATGGGGAAAAAAAAAGATTTAATCATCTCGATTTTTTTGAACTTGATCAGCATTTAAGCCTTTATCTTTTTGTAATACTTAAGTCCTTTTACCATTCAGAGAATTATAATGTAATTATTATTATTTTTTTTTTGGCAAACAAAACTTTGCAAATTATCAAATTTTCGTAAGTGAACATTAAATAAATATGTGTACGTTAAATATTTCGCAAGACCTTGATGTTTCTCAGCCAGTATGATGTAAAGAACACGATATTGGACATCTGTCTGTGATTCAAAGATACGAAACATTCGATTTTGATGAAGTTATAAAATTAATTATGTAAGTTATAATTTGCAGCTTCATTGCATTTAATTATCGTTTATCATGGGAAAGGCAATATGTTAACCAATTTTCCATGGTCAACATATTGCCTTTCCCGGACTGACAAAAAAAAATTAACATGTTTTATATTTTTCTTAAATTCAAAACATACCACTTTATATTTATTGTCTCATTCAAGACTGATTTCTAGCTATTAAAATATAGACAGTAATTGGAGCAGTTTTATAATAATTTCAAAAAGGATTTGAGAAGAAAAGTTATAAGTAGGTAAATAATAATAAACATAAAAGAATGTGTAAATAGAAATGAAATCAATATTATACAACTAATAGTACTTCTTAAGAGTGGTCTATATTATAAAAGATAGCAAAATATCGGATTACTGAATGCAAACGAAAGTTATTTTTATATAATATAATAAAACAAACCACAACTGATTTCTTCTTATCAATTACAATCCTAGCTAAAATTAGTTAATTTTTTTCTTTATGATGATTTTAGTTTTCATTGCATCTTTTTTTGTGCAGAATTCTAGTAACTGCCCTTTTGATGCCACTATTTTGTTATTTAAATAACATGTAATAAAAAAGACAATATAAATATCATATAATTTTTTAATGATATGTTTGATATAATCATAACATATTTATCTAAATTCATATATTATATATCAGAAAAAGGATGTAATATAAAGTCATCAGTAATAAGCATTTTATTCAACGAAATATATCATATAGCGTTATATGTTAAATATAATGATATATGATATATTGTGTTAAATAAGCTCTTATAATATGCTCTTATAACAACTTTTCCAAATAACTAATTCTTTATTAATATTATTTTTATAGAAATTATAGAGGAGAGAATAGTTTTTTTATCAGTATTACAAACCACATAATAAATAAGTTATATTTATTACATGTCACGTAATAAATTGATTGTTTTTGATTGAGTAATAGATTGTTTTTTCACAATTTAAGGTGATCATTTGTGCAGTATTTCAATTAACTTTTCAAATAGTATGATCTTTAAAAATTTAATAATTTGTTAAATTAATTTGAAATTAGAACACTACACGATTAACATTTCGCAAAGAGATGTTTTAGTAAAATTAAATTTAAATTACTTAATTTAACTAAGCTATTAAATTTAACTAAGCTATTATCAAGTACCACTTGAATCTATCATTATCAAAAATACCTCAAAAGTTTTTAAGTACCACTTAAAAAGTTTCAACGTATTTTAGATATTTTCTGTAAAAATACTAGCGTAGAAAATTAAAGGATGTTATTAATTAGTAAACAATGCACTAATATTTTGATAGACAATTTTTTATGACTAATTCATCAACTTTTTCTCAAAAAAGAATTTTGGCGTGTCATCGCACAATGTGTAACAAGCACTCAAATGTATCAACAAGAACTACGAATTTTTTACTTTATTCTATAATTGCATTAAAATAAGAATAATGCCGAAATTGTTCTGATATAATAAATAATCAATGATAAATCTCCCTGACTAAAGGGTTTTGAAAATTTTGACTGACTAAGAATTTGCGGGAAATCACAGAAAATTGTCGAAAAATCACAGAATTTTGAGAATTAAAAGTTCTATTTAAGGTACAAATGGGCTTTATTTCCGTAGTTTTGTTTTTGAAAAACACCGAAATGTATTTTCATTGATCATCCTGACAAGAAGTTAGAGAGAAATTGCTTAGCAATAAAAAGCTAAGAATGTTAATTAATGAAGACAGATAATCTAAAAAAAATAGAAATGGTCTTTTTTCCTTAGATTTTCAATATTGTGGAATAAATGTAATCCAACTAGATAGCAATTCCTTGCTCACTAACATTTCCAATAATGATTAACTCCCAGTAATCGCAATCACTATAATCTAATTTTTTGCTCAGACATCTATTTTGTTCTCTTCCTTCCATATTCTTGAAAATTGTACTTTAGATTTAAACATTTTGCCTCCAGTGCATTAATTTATCAAGAATTTATGTTTAGGCTATCTCGTTTAATTTCATAGACATAGGTTACTGCATTGGATTTGCTAGGTGTATTTAAAAGTTTCCAAAAAGTATTGCAGAAAAGTATTTAAAGTTTGTAGGCATAATATTTTTCACATATATGTGTTTTGTATTCAAATCTTCTTAGTTTGGAGGGTAAAGGTCTCTTCACTTATATTTCGAGATCTTCCTTCAGATACTCTTTAGAATATGAATGATATAATTCTAAATACATTTCTTTCACTTAATGCTTTAAAACATTACTGATTTTTTAATAAGGCTATATATAGACGCAGAGTTTACTTACTTTACTGAATAAAAAAGTTTTATGACGTGTAAAATTTCAGAGATAAATTTTTTACGTGATATACTTTTGGTATATTTCTTTTCTTTTGCATACCACAAAATGGATCTTAAGTCCTAGTAAATTTTCCTTGTAGCTTATATCTCAAGATATTTTTTAAACATTAGATTATTTCAAATAAATTGTTAAACTAATGGAAGGATGAGATCCATAATTTACCACATTGGCTAAATTACTTTTCTCAAATTCGTTAATAACATGGATACAATCAGAAGGAATCAAGATGATTTCATAATATAAAAATGATATGATCATTAATAATGTGAATTATATAAATTAAATTATTAATTTTGAAGGATTTTATTTATAGGTTTTTCTAAAAACTTGCATCTTGGATAAGACAAAAAAGATTCACAGTGGTTCTAAGCTATTACGCTGACTAATTCATAATAAAATGTCATTCAGAATGCAATTTAATTACTCAATCGATACAAATTACAGTCTTTTGGCACTGGATATTTTGGTGAAGAAAAACGTCGCTCTTGTGCTTGAATGGCAGAAATGTTGATACAGTCCTTCTTTCTTACGATTTTTTGTAGGTATCTCTGCAGTATAAATTCTAACTGGGTTTAAATTCTGCCTCTCAAGGCAGAGTGGACGTTTAAAGAAGTTACAGCTCAAATGTCGATTTCATGACTTGATGATATTTCCAAATTAAGAGGTGATTGTTTGCAATCAGCGTCCCCAATCAACTACGCTTGGAAATCAGTAACAAACCCAATAAATTATATATA
>JAPDSC010024124.1:0-41602 GCA_026290005.1 Latrodectus geometricus
CCTCGAATAACTGTTTGATAATGTTTCATAACATTCAGAGTACTTATGTATAATCTTCTGTTTGTATTAATCTTTGGGGCTTTGTATTTCAAAGGATTTTCTAAGAACCTTAAGAAAGAAATTCGTGTTTCTCAGACACACACACACACACATATATATATATATATATCTAAAAATAATTTTAAAAAATAGAGATGATATTTTTTGTTTTTTCGATTGCCTTGTCATTTGTAAAAGAAATAAACCCATTCATGAAAATCCACCTTTTTCATAAATATTTTGATCTAAAAGTAAGTGCAACTTAGTTTATAAAAATAGTACTGCCTTTTAAAAGTTAAAATGTCTTTAATTTTCCTGAAGTCCAATTCTGAATATTTTTACACCATTTCTTACAAATGTAAATTTTTTATTTCCGTTATTTTTTTTAAAAAAAGGGGATATTGCTTAGAATGATCATTTTAAGGGCTCTATAGATACATTTTGCACCAAGACTGATAGTTTTAAGTGAATGTTAAACCATTCAAATATCCATACCCAAAATGGGAATCAAACCTTACTGTCTCCCTTAGCAATTCTTTTATGCTTTCGGCTAAGTTCCCCTTTATTGGCAAAACATCACAACTGGAAGAAGCTTTGCTACAATTCTTTGTCTTTTGGGTGACAGTTGAGAAATATTTCACTCAAATCCACCTCTAATAATAGCATCTATAGTGTTTGATAGGATTGAGGTCCGGTGATCAAGAGGACCACTTTGCTCTTCACCATAACTATAAAGGCATGTGTCAACAAAACAGGTTTAGCAATTTGAATTTCATCCAATAAAAAACAATATTAATCTTTTTTAGAACATTGTTTCGCATATGAGTCTCTTATAACTACAACTCACACAATTCCTGTATAAAATGAGCAAGTGGCAACCCAAAAGCTTCACCAAACTGAAATTTTACTTCATTAATTAAACCATTTAGTAATGCTGTATGAATGGCAAACAACGCCTTTCTAAAAGAGTATTCCAGATTCAATATCTGAGTATAGATATTTAGATTAAGTTATACTTTATGGCAGAAGCAAAATTAGATGTAGCTACAACACCTTTTATTCTTAAGATATTTAAAACTTAATTTTCTTTCCAAAACATTAGCAATTTTAATTCGCCTAAAGTAGCACTAATTTTTTTGAGTATTGGTCTCAGTAATAACACATTTAGTGTCTTCACAGCACAATATTAAGAAAATGACTATATTAACGCATAAATTTAGGAAAACAAAAAATCAACTTTGTTAGCAGCTTGAGGAATTATTTAGATAACTTTATAAAGTAACTAGTTAAAATTAAAACAAACAATTCGGTATGTTTCATGGATTTTTACACATCGCTTTTATTTTTAGAATATAAATATTACTTTCCATTCACAGTAAAAAATATGATCGAGGTTTTAGAAAAAAAATATTTTCAATATTTATGCTAGTTCTTTTGCCAAAGCCTTAGGCGACAATAAAACCTCTCTTTCCCAATGTTGACGATCAATGGCAAAGTCGGCGGCACACTTTCTCTCGCCAGGATTATTAGGCGTACGGGTGATTAATTACATTGGTGCAAAATTGAGCAGCGAAAAAGGGTTAAGAGGAAGGGAGAGCGAAGACCCCTGAAGGGACTCACTCCATCTAACAGGAGAGAGAGATGGGGTTTTTGCAAAAACGGTCGACGAGCGCTGTTCAAACTTTAATTAAATTTGATCGCGAGAAGGCAGCCGCGAAAATCTGTTTGCAAAGAAAGCAAACCTCCCCAACTGTGTGTTTCATTTCGCTAATGACAGTAATATTCATTCGGAGTACAGGACGACAGGGAATTCAAAGTCTCATTTTACATTTGTGCTTTTCATTACGCAACAATGGAAGTCGATCTTTTATTAAAAATAGAAACATAAATGTCGGAGAGGTGGGGAAAAAATTGTCGAGAGTATTCAGAGCTTTGTAATGTTATAAGTTCTGGAAGAAATGATATTTCAGCTCCAACTGTAAAAAAAAAACACTTTTTGCTCTATCTCTTGAAAACCATGGTGAACAAAAATTTTAAAATAGAAAAGTGTAAGATTGAGCTTACTTTCTTAAACGTTACAAAAACTGTTCCTCTTCAACGACATGTTAAGCTCGATATTTTCATCGACATTATGAATTCGAACTCTTCGACAACCTACTGATCTTGAATTCTTCAATGGCACAATAAACTCAAGGACATGATGAGGTCAATTCTTCTTGTTCATATAGCTAATCGGAAATCTGCTAGGATATTGAATCATGCATTGGAAGGTCATCATCTTCATTAAGCACTGGGAACTTTGACGGCCTTGTGAGCTTCAACTTTTATATATTAAGCCGAGATCGACTTCTTCATAGGTATGTTGAGTTCCATACTTTCATCAGCATTGTGACCTCAAACTCTTTTAAAAAATACTGAACTTGTTTCCTTCAATACTAAATTGAACTCATCAGTGACAAGGTGACCTACAACTGTAAAACGAGCTCGAATTCAACTTTTTCGACGCCATTTTGAGCTCAACCTCTTCAAAACGAAATTTAGCTCGATTTCATCAAAATTTTAAGAATAAAGCATTCAGCTGGAATGTTAAAGTGCTAACCTCTTAATTACAAGTTCGGTTAAATACTCATTGAAAATTTTTCCCTTTTCCTGTAACAACTTCTGCTAAATTTAAGTTTCAGTTAATTGTATGTCCAATTATTGTTTCAAAACTTTATGACTCATAATTCTGATTTTTCCAATCTCATTTGTATTCGATTCTTAGTCCTCTTTCGAGGCAACTCATGGTCTTTTGGTAACGGATTGAGTTTTTTAAAACTTTCATTTATCAGAAGCATTTCCAGTGGAATGAAACAGGAGAAGGACGAGAGAAAGTAACTCATCGGGCAAATGAAGCGGAGATGTTTAATGAGATTACAAGATCACAAGGAAAACTGCAGAGAGAGGAAGAAGTGGTTCAATACCGTCTTCGAGACAGATGTCAGCGCCAAAGACATGTAATGCAATTATTGGTTCGCATGCACTTCTTCCTCCTCTTTCGACTGTTAAAAGTTCCATGAAGAAGCACAGAAGCGCCATGTACGCTTTTTTCCCCCTTTCATTGCAAACTTTAGGATGTCTAGATTGCATTGAAGCGTCTTTGTTTAATTGGAACTGATGACGACGTGGCAAGGAAAACAATTTTCTGAGCAAACATTTTTTTGATAGTGGCAACAGTGTCATGATGGCTGACTCTGAATTTCGAGATTAATAGATTATGGGATGCATGAAATGATGGTAATAAGAAAACAACGTAAATCTGTTAGTTAATTCCATATTTGAGCTTTGTTCATTTGATGTGTCGTAATAGGAATCTATTAAGAAGATCTGAAAGAGGGGAAGCATATTTTGTAAACATGATTATATACTATTTCAAAGTTTAGAAACCAAATTCTGCTTTGTGGGAGCTCCATATGGCTTTATGAGCCACAGAACTATAAATTAATTTATATAAGCTAAAGCAAATATTAATTTGGCACTTAATAACAAACAACACAAATGTTTGAAACAGCACATTGTCCAAAAAGTAGTTAATTAAAATATAGATTAAACACACTTATTTTAAAATCCATTTAGAGAGAGCACCTTCATGAAATTAGAACTCTTGAATTAAAACATAATCATCTTTATTTTATATGACCAGATACTTTTTCTTAATATTTGGGACAAAAAGCTCTGTATATTCAAGCAGAGAAACTGTTGAAAATAACCTCGCACGATTGAAGAAATGTGAAGGAGGGAGAACAGTGTTTGAGGTAGGGAAATCATTATCTCACTATGCAACTGTATAATTTTCAAACCAGTGTATTCCTATTTGCATCAGCTCAATGACTACTGCACATGCGGACTAAGTTTTAATAAATAGTTGGAAAAGAAACTCTAATTTAAAAGAAAAACAGGGCTCCATCTTATTTTCTAATTACCATTTCATAACTAATAGTATCTCATAAAAATAATGATATCTGTGTAAGGCATAAATTCTTATATCAATACAATTTTATTAATACATAAATAAGTAATATTTTTTCTTTTTATAGTAGTTTTTCACTGAAAATAACGAGAAACTTCGGTTAATATTATAAAACAATTTTCTGTCTAGAAGATTTTAAGTAAAATATTTCTCTAAGTCGAACACTTATACCAAATTTCAATTTCTTAAAAAGCATAACTTCAAAGTTCTTTTTTGATATATATTTTAAGAATAAATTAGAAAGGTTTGTATTGACTATTTAGCTTAAACCTTATAAAATTTGAAATCAATATAACTATCATATATTTTTATTAAATAAAAATTCCTAATTTCATAATTTTTTTTTTTATTTAAAAGCTTTAAATCCTTAGTCTAAGCACATCTACACTTACATAATTCTACAAATCCTATCTTTTTAACGAATTCTAAAGTGAATATTCAAGTAAAGTAAAGTTTACTTTGCCTTGTAGTAATTGGAAGTCAACTAAATAGAAGAAGGAATAATGATGAATTTTGAAAATATCACAGCAACAAGGAAAATAAAGATTCCTATGTATAGTAATAATTATAAAGTAGTATAATGATAATAGCGATGATAAATTCAGCAAAAACATACTTAAAAGCAAAACAAGGCTTATACTTTACAAGGCAATGATTAAAAGTCAATCGATGTAGAAATATTGATGAATTTGACAAAAGTCACACCAGAATTTAAAAAAAAGAAAAGAAAAAAACCCGTTTTCGATAAGCATGCCTATATTTGATTGAGTTTGTCTGCAGGAGAGGGTTTGAAATCACTAGGAGAGGGTGTGATGATACGGGACCTGCCTGAGGGGCCTCAGGACCTCACTTCAAACAATTCAACCCTCTCTCTCAATACTGCTCCGTGTTTACGGAGGGAAGGGGATGGAATTTCATAACTCAAGTGTTAGTGAGATCAACACCCACGCTTTTCCTCTCTATCTCACCCTTCCAACCCAAACAAGATATTTGGTAGCAAAATTATCTCCAGGCATGCCTCTCTCTCTCTCTCTCTGTTATGACTTTTTAAGGAAAAAAAAAGCTCTCGAAAGTTTAAAATACAAAATTTTTTCGGGCTCTTGCATTTCTTTTCCATCATTTAATTCATCAATTTATTAATAAGTGATTGCGATTACTAAAATTAATTTTGTTATTCCAGATAAATCACTGAATAAAGTGGTTAATCCACTATTCAATAATAATTCGATAATAATAAAGAGTCAAGTTTTTTTTTCCATTATAAATATATTACTGAGGAAAATACTAGTTTATTTTTTGGTTGTGTCTTTCTACAGTCACTCAGAACAGGAGAAATAATTCATCTGAAGTTTATAGTTTAAAGTGGATTTTTAACCACTTTCAGCATTCCTATCGGAAGTGGGAATCGATCTTATTTACTGCTTGAGTGCTGTTTATTCAGCTGCTCCGTCAGCTATGCTAAGGAAATTTTAGATAATACAACTAACAAAATGCCAACAAAGGAAGCTAGTCAATTGGATCTCTTTTGACATCGTTTAGTAGATAATCTAAAATTGTTGTAAGGGATCTTAATGTCCAATGTATAAGTTGCCTTCAGAGAGGTTATTTCTTAAATAGTATGACGCAGAAGAAGAAATCTGGAAAATTTCTAAGCACCCATCCACAGCGTGTACACAGAAGCGCGCTATCCATCCCCTGTTATTCAATGCGATTTGTATTAAACCCAATATCTTCCACTCTGAAGAGTGCTTCCGTTCCACTAGACCACAGTGAGCCTTAGTTCAGTTTACGTGTCATTTAACAGCCATATTTTTCAGACTAACGTTTATTAGACCGAACCTACAGTTTAAGAAGGATTCCCTAACTAGGACAAACTTTTGCACTTGAGGTGGGATTGGAATCCATGAAATACTGGATCGATCGAGTCTTGAACTCTAACCATCAGCTATGCCAGGAAGTAAGATGATAAGATAACTTATTTGTTAATTGATATGTTTTTTTCCCCTACAAGCATATTTTTCGTATTTTTATATATTTATGTTTGATAATGAAAATTTTCAATTTTTAATATTTAATTATAACCCAGGGAACATAATGTAAATTTACTGTATGCAAATTAGTGACACAATTTATTTAATTTTATTGTAACTTGTATTGAGGAGATTTTTATTTTATGAAACTGAAGCAATTTGTATTATATTTAGTAAATATTATTTAAAGGAATACAAATAAGCTGAAAGACTATTGCTTTTTACGTGTGTCTATATACAAATGCCTTCTCTCCACTCATTATGGGGCTAATGGCGTCAGCTGCTTCTGGGGCACCCGCTGATCTGTTTTAAAAGACTCGAGGCAATCGACGTATAAATATAGAAAACAAGAAAGAGAAGAGCCGGGGATACAAAACCCATAGATAGGTCTGCTATACAAACTCCACACGATTTCGAAGTCAATGAAAGCAAGCTGTTCTCGCCAGCTGACGGGCTGCACAGGTCAGCCCTCGGAGGGGGACAAAACGATATTCGTTTACTCCTCCTTTCGCCCATGCTGTGTCTCTGCACAAAGGGCGCCCGAAATAGAACCCCCTCATAAACGCGAGGGCTTTACTTCATTAAGGTTTTCCCCGAGTTGACTCCCAAGTTTGTACCAGCAGCTGCCCCTGAATGGGAAAGGATAAGTGTGTTTTGAAGCCAGGGCGGAGAAATTCGGAGCTTGTTTAGGAGCCGATTTTGGAAAATGGCGCCTTCCTCTTTCCCATCCCCTCCTTCTATTTCTGTCTAAACGACGTGTGGAATGACTGAGTTAGTCCCACTCTCCATTTCACATATTGTACAGTTTAAAGTTATTTCATACAATTTCAGCCATTTATTAAGTGAGAAGAAAAGATTGTTTAATTTAATAGCACTAAAAACTTTAGAAATTGCCTTTATTTTCATATAGTAAATGCTCACGGTCGCTTAGAAATAGGGTTAGAATTAGTCTTCAGAACCAAAGGTCTCGGGCTTGATTCCCGTCACTGGTGAACAACGAGTTTGTTGAGTTCAGGCTGTCCAATACATAGTGTTTCAACACTATGTACTGGACAGCCTGATACCCTAAGGCAAATGTAAGATTTTTAATATCCCAGGAAAAATTGTTTTTCGGGAGATCTTTTCACAAATAGTGAGTTTTATTCACGTGTCACAGGAGAGGCACCTTAAAAATTTCCAAGTAGCAATATCGACACTCGTGCATCTAGATGGCAGAATCACAATGTCTGTTTCCTATTATCTAATAGTAGCTTGAATCAAATCCGATACTTTTCCCTCTAAAAAGCGAACTTGAATCATTAAGCCACGGTAAACTCATAAAACATGGATACTCCATTTATGCCTTTTGCAAGCAGATCTTTCTGAGAAAACGCTTGGGAGTTTTCCGTGTTTTCTCTTTTGCGACACGTGAAAATATAGCCTACTATCAATGAAAAGACTTCCGGGAGGAAATATACTCTCGTTGGGCGTTCAAATGCTTTACAACAACGGTTTGTTTTGTTGATATCACCAATTAATTAAAAAAAAGATTTAAAGTGTCTTACTGTTAGATGTTGAAAGAGCCAAGCTCTCATGATATTTGTCGCTACTTTAGGGAAAATGCCTCGCTTCTTTTGGCGCTTTTTACTCCTGTCGTCGTCGTCATCCTCGCCAGTTCCATCACCAGACCCAATACTCGCATCACCTACAAGAATAAAAAAATAAATAGCAAAACAATCTGAGAAAAAAATTTTTTCTTTAACTTTAACACAACAATTGGCAGTTTAAGTTCCATTTAGATTTTAATAAGACACATTTAAAAAAATATTTAAGAAAAATTGCTAAAGAAATAAATAAAATAATATGCATATATGATTATAAATGTTTTGGGTATTTTTCCATTTTTTGGCACAAGTGATAAAGTTCCAAAATGGCACTATCGGCTTTAAGAAAAATAGTAATATTGCAACCTTTTTTATCACGTCTATAAATTTTTTCTCCTTATAAAATTTCAAATGATGACAAAATGCTTAAGCCTCTAAAATAAATTAACCTTATAAATAACAATTAACAAGATTTTTCGCCTCTATTCCATGTGTTGTCACCTGAAATGTTAGTATAGCGAGGTTTGTGACAGCAAAATGCTAAAGTATCAAAATTTGCTAAAGTATCAACTATTTAAAGAGAAAAATAATTTATAAATTCTTTACTTTTTTTTTCAATATTTTCTCATTATTCTTAATTTTATTCACCATTTAATATCGAAAGCATTCTTAATAAAACAAACGCAAATGTGCTTTATAATTCACATCTATAAAAGAGGCAAGACATAGGACAAAATAATCGATGCAAAAAGATAAAAACGCACCAGATTTGTAAAAAGTTGTGTTACTCGTCATTGTAGCACATAAAGTCGACGGTGATATCCGTTTCTTTGGTGAAGATTAAAGGGCAAATCTAATCATCAGCACTCCGAGTCGTATTAGTGCATATGGAGGGAAGAAGAATAACTTTCTGCTCTTATCGCATCAGGACTGCTTTTAGCAGACCACGGACACAAGACACTCTCCCGATAACATCTGCCCGCAGGGGTCGACACAAATTGCAGAAAGGGGTGACGTTACTTTTCAGCTCCCCTCCACATTCCCATTTCAATAACGTTTAGATGTTTCCAGTATTATTTAATGTATAAGTAAAAAAAAATATACTTTTTAATTTAGAAAGAATAATAGTGGTCAAAAATAAGAAGAAAAAAATGAATGCATTGACGACATTTTTGGTAAAATCCTTTTTTTCCTTCGTTAGATTCGTCTCTTTGCGACAACTTTTTTGTTCATTCGATAGTCACTTATTACATAAAGTAAATTTCGAACGTCTAAAAGCATCGATACCTGAGATAAGACTCGAACCAAAGAGCTATTGAACTGAAGACTAACTTTCTTAGCCACCCACTCAATAAGTTTATCAATATCCTTCTTATAAATAAATTACAACTAAAACATAATGAGATCCTATCTGGAAGAGGAATAATTTTATAGTTCTTTAATCCTCTTTTAAATAAACCGTAGGTTCTACTTCCACTTTAAATAGCATGTTATTCGGATAAGCCCTCATGTGCAGAAAGAAGAAACATGCAAACAAATTCAAACTCTAAAATTAGCACGATATGTGTGAACCAATAAAAAAATGCTAGAACTAAGCTATTAAAAATCAGCTTATTAAAAAAAAAAGCGTATAAACGAAGTACACATGGGATAAGAATTATATCGGAGAAAACAATATTTCAAATATCAAAACAAGTACAGTATCAGTTTGATACGAAAACAAATTAGAATTAATCATGTGATTACCATTTCATATACACCATTTTCTAACAATAATATAGTAGTCATGCTAGAAAATGCTAGAAAAATAATATACGTGCAAAAACTAGAAACGCAATACTTTTTTTCCGTTGTTCTACACTAATTAGCATCGAACATGAGATATTTTACGCCAAATATTACGAGTTTACAAAGTGGTCTTGACGAGACTTTTCGAAAATCAATAACATGGAGTTTTGTTGTACACTTTATTTTATTAATGAGAAAATGTGTGATACACAAATGATATTAAAAGCTGTTGCTCAAAGTTTTTTTCAAACTTTATTCTTTGTAAAAAAAGTTTTAAAATATTTTAAATAAATGATATTTATAAAATAAACTATTTATAATTACAATAGAAAAATATACATTGTTAAGAAAATCTAAAAGGTATTAAACACACGGCTGGTTAATTTTTTTGTCGATCATCCACAATTTTTTTACACGAAAGCTCATTAGATCGGGACCTATAATTTAAAGTGAATATCAAAAAATTACAAACATCCAAAACCTAAGATGGGATTCGAAGCTACGAATTGTTGAACCGAAAGCAAGAGCGTTCATCCTTCGATTGCATGATCATCTTCTCAACATTAGATTATTAAACACACATTCCAGAATTTAAAGAAATATTTTGTTAGCAAATGTATTCGATGCAAATTTTGAATAGAATCACAACGTTTACATAAGTTCCACATTTGTTGCCACTAACGCAAGTTAGAATGTATCAAACAAATACTTTGATCAATTTTTTAGATTTATCCCAACAAGTAAATGAAAAAGTCGACGTATAATGTAATGGTTCTGTACTGATGTTAATTGTTTGAATTTATTTTACAACTGTGTTTATTCCGGATGTTTTGATAAAAATATATTGTTTCAGCCTGTAAAAATGCACAATTTAAAAGATACTTTTAATATGTTTATAATTGAAATTCTTTTTAAAGTGTGAGTTATCATTTTTATTTTTATCATAGCTCATTTTTTGCAAAGTGAAAATTATCCGGTAAAATATTAAAGTAATTAATTTACTTTGTATTTGTCTCATTAATTTTATAATTTTATCCATTAGTGAAACAAATTGACACTTTCAAAAAAATTAAGTAACACATTCATTTGAGTTCACCTACATGAATTTATTTGATCATACATTTTTTTGGAACTTAATCAGTACTTACAACCGGAAATAAATTTTACACAAAACTTTACTTCAATGTTTTATATTCATCTTGATCATTTTGTTTATAATAAGTTAGCATTGTATTTTTCAGAAAATCTTAAATCTGTGCCTAACAGGTTTTTTAATAGTCGAAAGATTTTTAAATGTACTTCCAAGTTCGTCTGAATCTTACGAATGTCACGCTTTATTTAAACTATTTAGCGAGTTTTATCAATGACCTATTTTCATCAAATCATCAATATCCTGTTAAAGATAATCAGAGCGTTTTTCAGTCGTAAAACTGGAAGCTTGAAACTAAAAGTCTCCTTTGTATATAAAGTGTTTTGTATATCCTGTAGCTATCTTTTCTGTGACTATCAAACTAATCCACTCCTATTTGCAGGTGCCGTTGCTATGGCAATAATCAAAGTTCAACAAAATGTGATAAAAAAGGACATTCCTTCACTATCTGACATACTGAAAGATATTTTAAAGTAATAAATAAACACTAGCAGATAACTATTAAAGGAAATAATGGCAATCTTTGCTCTTATATCAGGTGTGAAAAACATGTGTAGGAAATTGCAGGTGATAGATTGGAAAATACTCTGCATTTATATTAAAATAATTCCTTATGAATCTTAGAAAATAGATTCATGTGTATTTTATTGTCATTTTCGACAACGCTTTGTATGTGGTAGGAGATATTTTCAACTACATTGTATATATGTACTTTAAGCACATACAAGAATTTTATCTAATGTTCTTAGATGATCATATGGGTTCTGAAAACTGAAGTGTTAGACTTCTTCAGTATCTATTTTTTGTCATTTATCAGGAAGATTTCGCAGACACAGAACCGTATAAAGGCGTAGCGAAGCAGGTTTAGTTTGTTCGTAGCTCAACGGTCATTTCTTGCATTTGCTGGCTCATTAGATTTGACGCAAAGGGGGAGGGGCGGCAGAGGAAACTCTTCACATGCTACCTAGATGAACGTGCATGTAGAAATAAAACACACATATCTAATACTATATAAATCAGCCTTACCACTTCAATAACTAGCAACTGCCATTGGTCAACAAGAGGCTTATATATACATAAATATGATAATGATTACTGGGATTAAAATCCAGACTCTTGTGAAGAATATCTACATGGTAGTTGGTTGCTTGCTTGATTTGATTTGCTTCTTGCTCATCGCTCAGTTTTGCACACGAGAACTCATTATACCGCACTTATAGAGTTTAAAAGAAACTCCGAACCATTACAAACAACCACACCCGAGATGGAAATTAAAGTTATGAATTGTTGAGCTGAAACCTAGAGAGCTAACTATTTGATTCCCAGCTCACTGGGAAAAAATAATAAATAGTGAATATAGGAAGCGAATATAGTGAATATAAATAGTGAATATAGTGAATCTAAGCAAAAAAAAATTAAATTTTATAATTCATTTAATTCTTTGTAAAAAATAATCAAATGCAAAATTATATATATTTATATATATATATATAAGCTTTGTAAATTTTAATATAAACATAAATCTCCCATTGTAATTGCTCGCATATACAAGAAAAAAGTTGCTAGTTTTGTAAAAACTACATACATATAACTTAAGACAAAATGGTAATTATTTAAGATCTATAGGACTATTTTGATAGTAATAAACGGATAATTCGGGATAAAAACCCTGAACACATTCTAGTTCAAACATACTGCCAGAAAGATCTTGGAAGAAACCAACCAAGAGTATCTGGGCATTTTGGATTCATCCCCTGCAGCCAGCGCTTCTTGTCGCATGGCATCGAATGTCATTCCCAAGAGACGATTCCTGAAGACGTTCCGGGAGCACAAAGGGTAGTGACGTCATATCGGGATAGGGTTTTCCGGAAAAAGTGAGGAAACGCGATTCGGACAACCTACGACACCAATAATTAGGTTGACGCTGCGACCGACGACGTTTTAAGGCCTTGAAAGATCCCGAAGACGTGCACTTCATACCGAACAGGTCTCATCTTACGTGGGAGGTTCTTTTTTTTTTATCTTTCTTTCAGCTTCGATCGCTTTCTCAGTATTTTTCAGAGTGTGTGAATTTGAACTAAAGATAAAATGTTCCACACATATAGAGAGAGATAAAAACTGTTTTTAATGTTATAGCCAGTGTTCCCAATCCATAATTTTGGTACCTAAAACTAATCAGTAATGTTTAACACTTTTTTGATGAAAAATTATATCTAAGTTAAAAATTTATTTAAATTTGAAATCATTCATAATTATTAGAGTCTTCTCTTTATCCCGAGTTATCTCGGATTTTGTGTATTTTGAATATCATTTTGAGATATCTTTATTTAGTCGAATTTCAGAAAAAATTTTTCGATTGAATTCTTAAACGGAAGTTTAAAGTGAAAGAATTCGCTATATATTTCAAAATTTTCAATATCACTACTGTGTGTTTTTGATAAATATTTTAATGATGAATTTATTGATATTATTGCAATCCTAAATAACCAATTTCCGGCAAATACAGATTATGAAATTACTTTTACATCTGTAAGAAAATTAGAAATGTAAAAAATTCGAAATATGCATATTTTACTTAAGAAAAACGCGATGGTGGCGTTGGCAAGGGAGATATTCACACAACAGGAAAATAGTGAGTTCTATACTGACTAAGCCGAAGGTCCATCGAGTTCATCTCAGTCATGTGTAATAGGTTGTGGTTGCAAGACAATCAAGTGAATTCTGAGGTTTACATTCAAAATCTGGGGGTGTTCTATTAGATTTCTTTTTCTAAATTACGATGATCTATTCAGTTTCGGAGCTATAATAGCGCATCCACAACACAAAATGCTGCAAATTCCGTTCCCTATAGTATCTAAAGGTACAAACAAAGACTAGCAATTAAAAAAATGTTTTGCTTTAATTTTTTATTTTGTCAAAAAATTAAAAAATGAATTTTCATAATATTTCAAAAATATGTTTGCAATGGATTAAGCATAATTACAATGTATAATAAAATTCAAAAGTCACTAGCAAAACAGAAATTACAATATTGGCATTTTGTTTTTGTAATTCAATTCATTTATCAATTCAAAATGAAGTTAGGTGTGAAAATATGTAGAAAAACAAATTTTTACTTTGAAGGAATACCCACAACATCCTTTAGTAAAGATGAGTCAGCCAATGTTGTGATTCCAGCGAATCCTCGGTGACCAGAATTATTGCAGCAGAGCGACGCCTCACTGCATGGGAAGGGCTTCCCTTAATTGATCGCATCAATTAATTAGTGGACAATACCAGAGTGTCAGATCTCCATTTAATCAGGAATTCGAATGTCCAGGGAGTAGACGCGGGGGTGTTGTTTACTGGAGATTAGAGAGTGACTCGACCCCGGAGGATAAGACATTCCAATATCCGATTGTTTCTAGGAAAGGGTAAAATGTTGTACCATTTGGACAAGAGAGATCAAGTTAAGTCAACATTATTTTTCAAAGAACTTCACGAAATTCTGCAAATGAAACAATAACCTGTTGCATCATATGCTAAATAATGATTGAATATCTTGCATATAGGAACGAGAAAACATGTCAATTTAAGGCATGCTATGACTTTTTAAATATAAATTAAGTATTTAAATATATACCATGTTGATATAGATCTGAATCACCATACTCATCCTTTAAATGATCACTTCTACAATATTCGAAGATTGATCACTAAATTAAAAATTTTTGAATGATTATGTTATACCGAATTAGTGGTACATATACAGGGGGCAAGCGTTCAGCATAATAAATACTATTGAGGGGAATTGAACATAAAAATATTTCAATATTTCTGAAAGCAATTTTAAATTATCTCATATTTTAGTGGCGGGTTTGCGTTCTTCGGTTAGCTTCGTTTGTGTTCTTCAGTCATATTTTGTACACAAGGATTCCTTCGACTGGGACCTAGTTTAAAGTGAGGTTACGGTGACTTAATTTGTCAAGCTGTAGTTTTCGCTATTGGAAGGAAATGGGTTCGAATCCCAGCTTAACAGAAGATCCAACGTGTTCGTTAATGGTGGGGCATAATAAATAAGTTGTGGTCGCAATGTCCTTCAAGTGACATCTGACGCAAAGAGGGGGAAGTCAAGTATTGGGGGATCTATGGGTGGCAAGTCAAGTATTGGGGGCCTTCTGTTTAGTCTCCCCGCTTCTAAATTACGAAGACTCACACCCTGGTGTTTCCACCTAAGAGTTAGAAGCCTACTCTAGGTTAAGTGAAGGGAAGCATACTGGTGCACACAGTTTAAAGTGCATTCTCAATCGATACATAAACCGTGCTCAATGTGGGCATCGAATTTACAAACTGTTGAATAGAAAACCAGAATGCTCACTCTTCAATTCCAACTAGCACTTACCTCTTGCGACCTGGAAAGTTTTGGATTAGATATCACAGTTATTGTTAAACAATAAAATAGTTAAGGCTATATTTTCCCATGCACATCTATCTAGATAAATACTTGGGAGATTTTAGTTTCCTCTTCTATCATGTGAATACCACTCACTGAATAAGAAAGGTCCTCCAGAAAGGTAAGGGGTGGCTGAAATGTCCTTCTATTTTTAACTGTTATGTTGTCTGCTATGAATTGTCTAACCAAAATTTATCATAATATATTACCTAATAAATAAAGGGAGGGTAAACGGTTTCATGGCTGATTCCTTATCTGTCTATAACAGATAAGGATCCCTGATTGATAAGACAAGGTTATTATGATTTTGCTTTTGATGTGCAATAACTAGAGGATTCTTTTGACCTTCCTCATTTGCGACATGTGATTGGTTTGATTTGGTTCACATAACTTTATACTAATGAGGACGGAATGGACAAAAATTTACAATTCAAAATATATTTCAAACCATTACGGACATCCATACCAGAAGTGTACTGAACCCATAAATTGTTGAACCAAAGGTCAGAGCCCTAACCATTCAACTACTAGTTCAACCTCTTGAAAGTGATAAATAAAACTATCTATGAGAATTCTTCCAGAAGCCTTCACATAGGGAATATCTAAAAAACTTAACAGCCATAAATTGTTAAGGTAACAAGGTTCAAATCATATTTGTAGGGTTTCGAATTCACCTCATTTTAGTATTTATTTGATGATATATTTATTGAAACTAAAACTCGTGTAAATTTATAAACATTCCTTAAATCAAAAATTCACGTAATCAACACCATTATAAGGAGTTTACTTCCAGGATAAGAACTTCTAAGCCCCAATCGGCAACATGCAGAAATATAAGTCACCTTCCAACAACAAAAAATCTTTGCTCCACGGGTCAAGGAATCTTTCTATGGGAACATCTTATACTTGAATGTGTCGGGCTACCCGGACCGAGGCTTCCATTTTAAAAGCAAAACTCTCCTCTCCAGGGATCCTTCCCACTTGCCTGAAGGAAGAGGGAAGAAAAAATAGAACTTGATATAAATATAACCATTCTTTTTCCCTGAGTGTTTCAGGGCTTTTCCTCCAAATTCCGAGTGAAAGTGAAAAATACTTCAGAAAAATGAATATTTTAGATACACATCTCCAGCAAAGCATCATTGTTTTAAGCAGATATAAAATGTCTTTTTTAATAAATTATTTTCTTGGGAAATACTAATTAAAACTATTTAGAGTTCAATTTACCCTATTTTCAACAATTATTAAATTATTTTATTGTTTGGAATAAATTGGGAAAAAAATTCAACTCTTATATCTATCAATATATATATATATATCAATATATAATATATATATATTCCTGTAAATTCCGTCGCTGACAAAATATCAAATTCAAATTAGCTTAATTATTATCAAAAAGAAAATAATTTACAAATAAATTTTCACCGTTAAAAAGGTATATTAATTTAAATATTATTTAATCATTACCTTACAAATTGATTAAAATTTATTAATTAAAAATTAGACAAAAGAAATTATGTATATCAAATGATTTATGTATATAAATGCAAAGTTTTTGAACTTCAAATAAAAAAAATTCTATTACAGCCAATATACATTCGGGAATTCCATAAGTTCTTCACATTTTGCTACACTGCCTCGTGTAAAATGATTTCAATAACCATTTCTTGACAACGAGTCCGTTGTATAATTTCCACGATTCAAATTATTCCCAGCCATTACCTTTGCCAGGATGATTGGAAAATGCTTCTGAAACATAAGCACATCACAGACGACATGACGACACGTAGAGTGAGCAGTTACAGTCGCACTTTCCTTTCGGCCATTAATTAATGCGACGACAAATGGCTATAGCCGATTGCTACCGAGGGAGCCATTGTAAACCACAATAACTGGTAGGGGTCGAAATTATCAAAATCGAACCCTTTTCCTCCTCATAATCGTCTGCAGAGGAAGGAATGCATCCCTGGGCGCATTCCATCCCTGCGACGATTATCGCCGAGGTCTTCCTTCATTGTGGAGTGTCTAATGATTGCATAAAGCGGGAAGGAGACCTTCTCTCCCCCCCTCTAAGTATTCCAGTGGGTGTGATTCGGTTTTGTAGTGCGGCTTCCATAAACATTTGCCTTTCTGCTCCGGCGAAGAATATTTAAATTGGGATGCAATGGCGCTTGTTACAATTCCATGCGGAATCGTTATTGCTATCGTCTTCTTTTGTCGGTTCTTTCTTTCTTTTTGATGGCCGCGGAGGATTCTTCGGTGGCAGAAAGATAGACTTGGGGGGAGGGACATATTCACGGAGGAATCTGCCGAAAAAGGGGTCTTATTAAGCAGCAATGCATTCTTTGCATAAGTAGCAACAATTCTTGGTACACGAGAAATGCCCAGAAGTCGTTTCACTGTAATCGCAGATATGAACAGACCTAGAATTGGAGAAATTCTTTCCCCCAGGAATTTGAATTTAATATGCCGACATATTATTTGACTTTGAATTTTTTTTCTTCTTTTTTTCCTCTACTAACATTCAAAGTATAACAATGATTTTGCGTAACAACTGATGTCAAACGTTGAAAATACTAATTGCCTTTACAAACTTATTAAACTTTTGTAAATACAAAAAAAAGTAAAAATGCATAAAGTACTTGGGCACCTTATAAAGCTGCAAACATATAATGCCTAAACTTGATGTTCTTTCATTAATTGCTACTACTATTCTAAGAACTTGTGTAAGTGGTTGCTGGTTCTATTTTAATTATTTTACCTTCAAGACTGAAACTACAATGACCTAAAATTGAAATAAACGTCATGGTTAACAAATAATAACCATTGAAAACAGCTAAAATCCAAATTCATCAGTACTAAAACAAACAAAAATAAATTATAAGATTATGATAGGAACCACGGCCGCATACGAGAATAAATGCTGGGCTTCGAACAGGGCGGAAGATTATTTATAGATTGATGATTGTTCCTTTAATAAAAAGAAAGATTTTTGGCGTAACTAATCAAAATAACACACCAATAATCACAAATTCATAAAAAGTGCAATAAGCCCGACATCCCAAGGGTGGCTAAAACATCTCCGCATTAGGGGGAACTGAGCCACATAATTAGATGACATGTTTCCCTCGAGTCACCCAACAAAATTTATAGAAAAACAATAAAAAGGACAACAAAATTGTTGGGTGAGGCAGAAATGGATCTAAAAACAGTAAGAGGGCCATAATATGGGATAGAGCTAGGTGACGAAAAATTGACGAGATTGCCTGAACAATGAAGTGTTCAGCAATTTGTAATATAGTGGGTGCCTAAAGATCCCCAGACTTTTGTATCTAGAATTAGTACAAGATTAAATTTTAGTTAATGCATATATTCCATCTCAGGAAGCATACCCGAAGGTTTTTAAAACCTTGAACCTGATCAATGAGCATGACTAATAGAATATTTATATCGATATACCTAGAATTACTTTACCAGAAACTTCAATTTTCCTTGCGCATAAGATCATGAACATAAATAACAATGAAAATTTGAGGGTAGAGATTAATCATTTTTTGAAATCAGCAACTAAAATATTATTCAATAATCACTGAAACATTAGAGAGTAGCTATAAATCCCAATAAGAACCAAAACTACTTTCCATTCATAAATGAGTCGATTGTTACCAGAGAAAAATAGGGAAAGAAAAATTCCTTTTATATTATTCAGTCAGTGCTTTTTCCTTTTATCAATCTCCCGTGCCGAGCAGATAAGATGCTGATGAGCACCAATAATCGTCAGGAGGAGAATTTTTCCTTTTTCTGATCTATCAACTAATGTCTTGTTTCGATACATTCCGCTCTGTGATCGATTTCAGGCGCTAAATCGTCATTTACGATATTTTAATCAAAAGGTAGCGATGAAAGAGGATTTATCATTTCCCATTTTTTCTCCGATGCCCCCTCATGAGTCTGTCCCCCCATATTTTCCGTCTAATTTGGTTCTTGAGAATGATTTTCTTTAAGACGACGTTAATGATACGAATTGATTTTTTTCTTTCTTTCTCACATACAAGCCTCTCTCTTCCCTTTTTTTTTTTATAAATGAATTTCTCATTTTTAATAATTTTCTTCTCTTACTTTGTAGTCTTTTAAGCTGATTACAGGGCTCCCAAAATAATCCGTAAAATAGACTCTGACGGGGGTGGAGGGGAGTAATGTTTTTCATCCTCTTTATTTGAAATCATTTTTCGCTGATTAAATTGAATGTATGAGTAGTCTTGCAGCTTTTTTCTTCACGTCTTTTAGTGAATAAAAAGTTTATACTAGTTGACAATCCTATTGATTAAGAAGAATAAAATTTCTCTTAAACTACTATGAGGGTTGTACTTAATATCACACAGTGTGTTTATTTTGCAATTTTTAAAGATAACCTGCTTACTTTTCCTCAAATTTACGACCATAAATTTGTGTTTTTATATCTATTTGAAATTCTGTAGCTTTTCTTTCTTTCTTCCCTTCCCCTTCTCATATTAACAAATTTTTTTTACGTGAAATTCTCTCTCTTGCCTTTTTAGTCCATTCCAATCTTCTTGGATAGTTTTTCCAGTATTCCTAGAATAAAAGAGAATTTGAACTAAAAATAAAATGTTGTTGTTGTGTGTGTGTGCTGTTGTGTTTCACAAATGAAAAATACCTTTTTAATGTGCTAGCCCCTATGATCCCAGTTGATAAATTTAATGCCTAAGTTCAATTTTTAACGTTTTCTATTTTTTTTTTAATCTAAGAACAATTAAAAGAAATTTGAACAAAGTTAAATTTTGAAATTTGAAATCAATTATATTTATTTTCTAATCATTCCAAGTTATCTGGTTCATATCAAAATTTATCAGTAGAATTTGTTTTTATCCTGATTCAGCCTATTACTTAGAATGATAAAAATAGTCAGCAATATCTAAATTGACAAACTCAGTTGCATTTTTTTTTATAAATAATTTGATGTTGTTTCCATTCCTTTCTTAATATTTCTCAGAATGAGTAAATTTCAAGTAAGGGTAAGCATTTTATAGGGGAAAATAAAGTTCTTGCCCATGATACCAGTGCATAATTTTAAAGCCAAGAATTAAATTTACATTTTTATGTTTATAAAAATATATACCAAAGTTTAAAAAAATTAAAATTGTAAAATAAATGTTAGCCGAAATCTTGATAATCCTGAGTTCATAGCAGAAATTATCTAGTTAATTTTATCACGATTTTACACCACCTGAAACTTAAAATGAAAAGAAATGTTTAGTAATTTTTAAATTAACAATAAAAATAATAATCTGGATTTTTTCGATAAATAGTTTGTTGTTAAATTAATAAGTTTTATAATCGTAATTGATATTTTATTTTTAAAGAATATAGGGACAGGAAATAGCTATAAATAATAGAATTTCTATTGACTAATGTGTCCTAATATAACCCATTTTTTTAAATTTCGATCACAAGACTTCATGATTATATAAATGCGCTCGCTATCTATTGCACCTAGAAAACAAAGGTTTTCTTTCCACATATGGGAAATAATATGCACGCAATATACTATGAATTTCTCAGCACATTTTTTTACAATGTAAAGTAATAAACATTTCTCTTATCAAAATACAATTCTTTTCTTTTTTTTTTTCCTTTATTGGGAGAACTATTTAGAAATCCCCAAATCTTCAGTAAATAGTGCAAAATCTGAAATATTAAAACAATAACCAAATATTTTATGGCTTTCATACTCCCGATCGAAATTTGTCAAAAATCAATTTTGCTAAATGTTATTCTGGTAAAGAAAAAGGATGGCTTGACATAAACTACTTAGAGATTTAAAAAAAAAAAAAAAAAACACTCGGCCATGACATTGATTTTGAGAAAAGAAAAGTATAAATTTTTTATAATAAAGCCCAATAAAATGTTTTCATAACTTGTATTTCTCTGTAATTCTCATAAAACTTCACTTTATTCACAATTTGTAGACACTTCTTTTATGAAGGCTGATAATTAAATAAATACTGCATTGGATTCTTTTAACATTGTCCACTTGATAATCAGACTCCGAAAGCATGAATGAAGCGCCCTGTTTTATCACACTAGGGCTTTCTGTCTCCTGAACAGCAAACTCAACTAGAAACTTCGGAGGCAACTAAAAAGCTTCCATCACCACAAATGGAGAGAACGAATAATAGAACTTTCTTTTTTCGTACAACTCCACCCTCGTCGTGGGTGGAGGAGAGCAGGGCCGTCAATCAAAACCACTAATGGGGTCCCCGGACGAGCCACGCGCGGAGGTGTCACTCTGCCCATTGTTATACGTAAAAGTGGTCAGGACTCCCGGAGTAATTGTCAGGATACCTTTTTTCTTTTCATCCTTTCCTGTTTCCTCACACCAATCCGGGTACGCGCCCTTGTTACTAAAAAAAAATTATCTGTGACTGCAGGAGACAGGGATGACAGGGTGATAGAGAAGTTGTTGCCAAAGAAAATTGTACCTCGTTTCGGCATTGATGAAAGTCGAAAAATGAGATGATTCAAAATAATTTACATTATTTTGTATTAATAATTGAATGAATTCTAAGCTATATGGTTATGCTTACTACAATTAAAGCCATATGAACTCAGAAGAACTTTCAAAAGAATTCTTAACTACAAATATAAAAAAAAAGTCAAAAATTTATGAAATAATTGCAATATATTCTTATTTATTTTTATAAATCCTTTTCCTTATGTATGATTTTAAAATAATAACTATTTATAAACACTTATCATAACTATGAAATATATCCCCCAATAGTTATAATATAATATAATTTGTGTCATTCAAAATTGAATACTGTTCTATAAGTAAAAAGCATTTTTGAAAATAAAAATAAAATAAAGTTGATTGAAGTTGAGAATTTTAAATTTCTATTGGCATCATGGTGTTATATGTTCAATGAAAGCAAAAATTTTTAGAGAAAAATTTCTTAAAAACTTTGATTTATAAGTAAAATACGAAATTTCAAAGAAAAAAATAAGAGAAAATTAACTCGCTTCTTTCTTCATCCTTCTTTGATACATTTGCTTTAATGTTACATTTTACTCATTAGGGTTAATTCAAATGAGATCCATGGATTAGAATTGGTTCCGAACCACAGTAAACAACTATGCCAGTTGTGGGAATTGAATCTAAGAACAATTTAACTGAATGCCTAGATGCTAACCATTGTTTACAACTTGGCAATCCCATGAGAGATAATAAATTACAATTTAAATTTGAAATCATTTCAGTAAACTAACAATAAACAGAAAAAGAATTTAGATCATAACATTTATAATTGCTTTTCCTATCGATATTTTTTATTACATTATCTTTTGAGAGGTTCTTTAGGGTTCTTCCATCACAAAAATCTTAGCCACCAAGTTCTATTCAAAAATACCTCGCCACTGGAAACTGGAACCCAAACACTCCCCCTGAACAGACCCCCGTACTATTTATGGGGAAGCAGTGGGTGCATGAATGTGTGTGAATGTGTTCTGCATCCTGATCAATTGCCCATGAATAATCCAATCAAACGAAAAGGGGAGCAGCGGGAGAGGGTTTTCCAAATTTGGAAGTATCGTCACGTCTGAGCCAACAGTGGATTTCATTTTTCTCTTCACACAAAACATTTCAAAATCCTGAATCTTTTGAAATATATAATATTTTAATTGGTTCAATATTTTTTGTTGTCAAGGTCATAAAACAATAATTTTTGTTGTAAAAGATTTTTATGCTTAAATTTTCAAACATTGGAGATAAATCGGCAAATTATGTAAAAAATCAGCCAAAAGTAGCTATGTGAAATACAAGTAATTTTACTTAAAATGTGAAATACAAGTAAGTAATTTTACTTTCAACTTCTATTTGATGAACCATGTGATACTATAGTATTTATTTTCCTTCAATTCAAATTATGGAAAATAAATGTGATGACAATTTGTATAGAAGTAATAGTTTCATTTTACAAAGAAAAATATAATCTCGCATTTGAATATTATAAATGAATTGGAATAAAATTATATTTAAGCGAAAGTATATAGAGGAGTAATGTAAAATCTGTAAGCAAGAAAAATGTTTTTAGAACGATTTGTGATCATCTAAACAATAATTTTGCATACTAAAGTCTAAAAGCAAATAAGCAAATTCTCAAGGTCTGTGAAAATCAAGTAACATCAATAAAACTGTTCCTGAAAAAATATAGATAAAATTTAAGCGATGAGGTGAAATACGACCGTAAATCATGCATTTTTTTTAAATATTTTATTCTCAGAAAGTGATTCCCATTTTCATTTCATTATAATTAATTTGTTATTAAAATATTTAATGAAGTCCTAAAATGAACTTCACATGAATATCATATATAAATAGGTTTAATATAATATAATCATTCTAAAGAGCCAGTGTGTCGCTCTTTTTTTGCTCACGAGTATGCATTTGATCAGGACATACAGTTTAAAAGGGCTTTAATAGACACACCCGAGGAGGGAATCAGACTGACGTGTTGTTGAGCTGAAGACCAAAGCGCTAATTAATAATAGGCCAACTCATCTCTCAGAAGAGTTGTATTTCTTTCTAAATGTTTTAAATTTAACATGAAAGTTTATTTTAAAAACATGTTTAAACTTTGAAAAAAATTAAACAACTCAAAAATCTGCTGCAAAAAGTGCTTGAAAAATAAAGTTACTTAATGATATTAACGACCTTCTAACTAATTCTGTAAATATTTGTTTTAACGAAAGAAAATGTGTACAATAGAGTAAAGATACCTAATTTCAAAAAACTAACCAAAGCACTTTTTCCAAGAAATCATCGAGAATAAAATAGGAAACTACCAGCATGTGTGTGAAGAAGTTGAAAAATACTTCGAAATAACAAACCGTTTCGTGGAGGCACAGAAAACAAGAACACCCTTACTGCAGTAGTCTCTTTTTCTTCCATCCTCGTCTTCAAGGCGCATGCGCGCGTCAGAGCCAGAGCACCTGTAGAACAGAGGCCACCCATTCGCCGTGGGAGTGACATGAACCTCGTGACGCAAGGCTACGTGGGCGGGATCCAAGAGGTAGTAGGCGTGGCTTAGGGCGACGGGGTCAAAAAGTCACATGAGTGGCACCGAGTGCGGTGCATATTAATTACTCGGGGGATGGCCCTGTCCCATAAGACGCCTCTATGGGACTTCTTTCGACCCCCCCTACCAGCATTGGGGAATATCTTGACGTCATCTAACAATTTGTGTTATGAATGTACGGGTTGAGATCCCATTCACAGGTACTAACAGATAAAACTTCTTCCTGGTGAACACACAGCAGCGAACGATTCTGAAAACTATCAAGGAAACTCAGTTTGAACTTCACGCAATTCTCATAAAGTCATCCAGATAAACAAAAATGGGTCGTATTTTGGGACAATCATTTTTTAAATCATCGCTATCATTAGATATTTAACAGTTCTGCCCTTGATGATCAAAATGAATTTGGAAGAAAAAAGAAATTACAGCACATTATTTGAATGAGAATCAATGCATTTTCCACTTAACTGGATTTAATATTAGGATATTATTTCTTAACCTCTTGCATAAGCAATCATAATTAAAAATACTTTCAAAAATAATGTTTTCGTCAACGACGCTTCTCGTTCAACTGCATGTATACATTAAAGTTTTAAAATAAATGAATTCAACTTTGTAATAAAGATTTCGCCTACATGTATGTAAATAGAATAATATTTATGTTAACCGCAGTGAGAGTGTGATTGGAAATACATTGTTTACACAATCACCCATTTAAATCGGGTTGAAAAAGAAGTTTTAAATATTCAGCCTAATATTTTTTTGTATAAAATTGGATTGTAGTTATTCTTTTAAACTGATTTTGAGCATTCAAAACTTTTTTACAAACTTTCTGATGAAGAAATTGTAGTTTCAACTAGACATATATGCTAACATTGAACTTAATAAAGTTTTCCGTTATTAATATTGAAAGAAAAAAATTTTTTAAATTTCCATATTTTAATTTTTTATTCAGTTAATCAGTTTTCCCATCTAATATATACTTCCTTATCATTTTTTATAATGAAAACATAATATTTTGATCATAAAATGTTAGAAATGAAATGTTATATATACCTTTAATTTCCCAGTAAATTTATAAAACGCAGTTTAAATTATATACTATTTCTTATTCATTTATTTCTTAATTAACTGTCTTTAGAAATAAAAAACTTAAAATCAGCAAATCGAACTCTGATTCTATTCTTTGTGACTTGTAATAGAATTATTACATTACTCATGCATTGTAAAAAACTTTCCTTATGACAAATTAGAAAATAGGCTGTTTTTTTTTCTGATTGGTTATTGATGCAAAATTACATAATGAATTAATGATATCTTTTGTATAATATTTGAATCATTGCTTTTGAAAACTAGCAGCAATTTTCTAAAGAAATGTTGAAAATAATAATAGTATTATTTCTATAAAAACTGTGAAGGCATAAAATAATTTTAGATTTTATTTGAAATCCAAATTAAATCCACAATTTCTTTCACGTTAATTTTGATTATTATTGCAACGATCTTTATCCAGCATAAAACATGATATTTGTGAAACTCCTTGTATTTATTAAATTAAATTAAAATTTTATTTTTCATAACTGAAAAGTAAGATACCCAAACTAAAATATAATTTCAATTCTTTGTTTATTTTTAGAAGCCACCGCATATCTCCACTTTGAGGTCCAGGTTTAGGATTATTCCATATAATTTATTTTCCCTTTTCATAATTCTCGGCTTGGTTTAATTTTGGTTATTGCTCTGCGGTATTTTTTGTCACACAAGGGTTGCCTGCAGTTTGAAGTAAATTCTGAAACACTACGACTCAAAACCCAAGATGAGAATTGAATCCACGAACTGTTGAACTGAAATTGTAAGCCACTTCCCTGTTAGCATGGTGCTAATTCTATTGTATCTATTCACAAAAGTATATTCCAAATCACTACCAACATCTACTCCTGAGTTGGGAGTCGAACCCACACACAATTAAACTAAAATCTAGAGCGTTAACCTTTCAGCAACTTGCTAGACTCTTAAATATCTATTAAGAAACTAATCAGCAATTAAATAAAAATACTGTTTTTGTTATTTGACTTCATTTTCATAAGAAAACTTTAATGACACTCGAATGTTTGTTTACCCAGAAACGAGATCTCTCTTAAACTGTTACCAGTGTTGCAGTAGTAAGTGGAAGGAAGGTTGTCATCCCCCATCCAAAGTGCATTAAAGCAGCGATTGTCACGACTCGGAAGGCGAAAGGGTTCATTAAAACAATTCTCGAGGGGCGCCGGGCTGCGATTTTAAATTCACGGAGAGTCGGTTTTACAAAATTAACCCCCATTTATTACAGCATCATCGGGGCGGCGGCACAAAAGGGGGAGCATTTTTTCCCAGTGATGTGCACTTTAAAAGGGGCCCATTCTTGTCCAATTTGAATTTAGGAGATACGACGGGGGGTTTGCCATCTGCTGCGCGACGTCCATTCACAATTGCGTCTCTACATTGTGAACCATAGAAACAAGAGTACTATAGTGACATTGTTCTCCTTTTTTTCAGAAATTTCTTAGGGAAGTTTGATTTTTCTCGCTCTGGTGGCAACGCACTATTGGCAGCTTGTGAAGCATTTCTGAGATGTTCGCCTCGCTGCTCTTTTTCGGTTGCCATTATCAGAAAAAAATGTTAAAAAAATGATCGCTTAGACCCAACAAAATAGCTTGAAATACAACATGATCTGATATAATAATGAAATGAACAAAACAAGAGAGGTTAGTGACATGTGGTTTTTGGCTCGATTGAGTGTATTGTTCTATTGATCACATTCGATCTGGGTTTACAGTTTATTGCCGATTTCAAACCCCTACAAATATCCATCCCTGATATGGGAATCAAACCCACGGTTCACTAAACCGAGCGCTAACTTTTATACTAGCAGGTCTTCAAGACAGGATCAGGTTTGGTTATTCACTTAAGATTCGATTTTTGTACATGCTATCTTATTAGACCGGTATCTATAGTTTAAAGTGGATTCTAAGCCACTAAACAAGCAAGCCTGAAGAAAAAATATAAACAGCGAACTATTGGATCAAGCACTAAAATTCAGTTGGAAGCTAGGCGTGATACGGATAAAGGGAAGTGATGTGGATTGATCTATGACAGAAAACAGTCAAGGATTATAAAATGCGGTAATTCCAGAGTATGTTCTGGGTGTACACTTCATAAAAGTCATTCGTTTTAACGTCTGAATCATAGATGTCGAGTTGGCAATCATTCGTTTTCATAATGACTCCATTTAGAAATCCATTCACAAAGTTCATGGAGACTTTTCCCCGAACTCAGTGCTTGATGACCACTTGATCAAATTACTGCCTCAAGTAAACGAAGCAAACTGCTAAGTGAACCTAAATGTTTTACATTCTGAACTTTTAAAGACAATCAAGTAAAAATTTCTTTGGTTTAGGAATAGTTATTCCTAAATTCAGAACTCATTGACATGTACAAATACAAAAGCATGACTGTTTCAAAGAATATAGAAACAATTTCTATGTGAACTAAGCGTACAGCCGCAAGTAAATGGGACAATTAAAAGGGTGACTCTAAAAATATTATGAGTTTTAAACTCTTAAAAATAAACAAGTAAAATTTACTTTAAGACTATTCACAAAACGAGGCATTTACAATATAGCAAAGAAATGCAATTCTTGTAAAGAATGTAGAAACAATTTCTATGTGAAATACGACTGAAGTAATTCAATACACTTGACTATTTCTTTTTAGCTATCCCCCATTCTAGCACGCATGCGCGCCATTCAGTCTTTCAAAAATAGTAACGCCCTGTTTGGAGAGCGCGGACGGAAGGGTGAAAAGAGGGGTAGAGAAATAATAATGGTACGAAAAAGAGAAAAAAAGGGGTGTGGGGAGCGAAGTTTGGGAAAACCTGGTGAACGGTTTCTGGAGTTTTGGAAAGGGAGCTCACAGAAAGAGATGGACGCGAGGTTTTCGGGCGGGGTGGGGGGATGCGCTTGTAAAGAGATTGGGGTAAGTCCGGGAGGGGATGAGAAGAGGGGGCGCAAACAGAAAAGAGCAGTTTGTTAGTGTTTCTATAGCAACGTAGGTTGTATATCTGCAAGCTGAGCATGATAAATGAGTGTGCGGGCCCGCATTTTCGGGGCCTATCTGCAACGAACCAGACAAGCCACGATCGTGGCTTTGAGGGGGAGGAGGCTTTCGCGGGGTCAGGTCTCTGCCACTTTCCAGTGATGGGGGTGGTTTTCATGTTACATGGATACACTTACCAACAGTCTACCAAGTGTGTGAATAGATGCTTTCCTTCTCTCACATTTTTAGAGGACACAATCAAGTATTTTCTTATTTTAAGTTACTCTACGCCTGTTAGGTAGACCCTCTCATAAGAAAAATGTTTGTTTTCTTACAAATGCATTTATGAAATAAATTCCTAGTCAACTAGAGTTTAAATTTTTGCATTTCCTCTTAAAAACAATCGAGAAAAAAATTCTAATAATAAAACATTTTATCTTATTTATAAGTTAAGAACTTTCATTTCTGAACATTTCTCAGAAAAATGTATTTATATGGGATTAAGAAGAACCGAAATTCAAGAGAGCTATTGCATTTTAAAAACCACCGTGAAAATTTTTGCATGTGTAAAAGTTGTTTAACTTAAATACCAGAAACTCGAGAAATTGTAAAATTATTTTCATTTTTTTTTTTTTTTTTTTTTTTTTTTTTTTTTTTGTTAATTTTAAATAAATTTTTTTACTCACCGAAAAGCGGAAAAAATTCAAATTCTTAGATTCATATTTATTCCCGGTATATAAAATTGAATTTATACATGTAAAATTTTCTACTCTATCATATATAATAAAGACTGGAAATCTTCTAAGAATGATGTGTTTAACGTCAAATAATTAAAAATAAATGCTTATAATGTGTTATGAAATAAATGATAGTGAATCATCAAATTTGTTTTTAAGATATTAATATTATTCATTCATACAAGCTTAGTTTTCATTATTTATTTATTAATTTTTTTTTTTACAAGAACAGGAAATTTGAAAGTAAGCAATAATAAAATTTTAAAAAAAATAAAAATGCATTCCGTTCATTTTACTCGAAACTAAATGTTTTGATCACTGAAATTTCCTAAAGAATTGCATTTAATATAATTGTGCATGTGTGATCCTTTTTGTAAACAATAAAATTTTTTGTAGAATTTTTTAATTTCATGGATTTTTACCGTTTGGAAAAAGCGGGTCTTTCATCTAAATAATGTATATGTTTATATTCTTTAGCCTTAACCATAATTATATTTCATGCTGATAACCATTCTTATTGTTAGTAAACTTATGGTTTTCGCTAGATTTCATTTAAACTTAAAAACATTTCATGGGAAATTAAAGAGATTACTTCCACTTTCAGCAAATTTTATAGATTTCCATTTATATATAATTTTATAAATAAGTTTTTGAAAGAGCATTCAAATTCCCTCCAAAATCTACGTATTTGACGAAAAAATGAAAAAAATTACGGTTGTCATATAAATGACAGAAATCATTTTCTCAAAATGTCATTCTGATTAAGAAAAATAGCGACATCACTTCAATTTGACGATTTATTTAATACATTTAGTAATGAATCTGGTACGAAAATAGAAATTTGCCACATTTATTTTTCAAATAAGTGGATAAATATCGATTTTTTGTACTAATTGTACGAATGGGAGATTTATTACAATAAATCTGCATGAAAACTAATAATGCAACAAAAGGAATTAAATTTAAAAAATTCTTAATTCTATTTTTATTTTTTACTATAAAATTAAATTTTTACATTTTTCCATAGAGACTTATTTAAGCTTCGCACGATTGATTACACGAACAGGAGGACATATACAAGTATTATTCCATAAATCCCGTTCAGTGGCGTCTCCGGGTCATTCGGACCGGGATCGGGCAGGGGGAAGGCGTTCCACCAGTGAGAGGCAACGCCCCAGCCTTCAGAGAAGCCTGGCGAAACCGGTTTTGTTTTCCCCATTATCCTTTCAGAAAGCATTTTAAATGTGATCAGCTTTCAATTTTATTCACCTTGATATTGATCAGAAAATAGAGAGAACAATTCCACTAAGTGAATTCATTTTAACGTCTTTGATATAAAACATTTCATTTAAACCAATACAATAAACAAATTAAAAGTAACTATGTTAAATAATATTTGGACTTGCACTTGTGCTCGTAAAGCATTAATGCATGAAATTCAAAGTTAATATAAAATACTCAACCATGTATGACTTAAAAATGTAAATAAAAATATTTTTTAAAAAGTAGAATTTTTAACTTATAATTCTGGTAATCTTGTGTATAATTGTTATAAATAATGAAATAATTTATTACCCAATAAGAACAACCGATTTAACGAATTCATAAAATTATAAAGTTTCTAAGATTATTTCAATTCAATAAATATTCGTGTTTTAGTAAAAAATGTCTAAGACAACTGTCCCGGAGTAAAATCGGAATCTGTATTTTATATTGTTATGATTTCATTTTATTACTTTAATAAAATAAAATCTTTAGACAAATCTGTAATAAAATAAATTGTCGAAAATATAAAATTGAATGTATAAAATTAAAAGTTATAATAATTATGTATCAAGTTCAACAATCACTACAAAAATTGCATTTTATAGAGAACTCTAAAGTACCTTCGTTAAAAATTCTTTTCATAGAAATTAGAGACATGTTTTTGTAAGGCTTTGCTCTAACAATTCAATAAAATGAGTGTTTTCTGATAATGGAAATTCTTAAATTTATATTCAACAGCTATTTATTAAATGTTAGAAATTTCTTTTTTTCTTTTTTTAAAATGATATTGCTTTCCTTCTTTATAGTCTTATTATTTGATTCACATTTATTTAAGTATGTTTTTAATCTGTTTCTTTTAAAACCATGGAAACTTCCGAAATAAAATTTTTGAATATAAATTGACAATCTTTTACTTATTTTCACGAATTCAGGATAATTTTTCAAGTACTGATTAGTCTGCTTATGTCGCCTTCAGAAGCTTATTGGTTTGATACTGACAGCTGGATGCAATAACTTTCTTAATGATGTTTTTACGAGTTAAGGAAATACACACTTATATTAGCAGCTGTAAAAGCAAGAGCTTCCTCTATTAGTGGGCAATAAGTAATCAGGGTGTGATATTGCGCCCTGAGCGATGCTTTTGGAACATAATGTCCAAAAGCTTCGGACAAATGAGAGGGGTGACTTGAAGGAGCCGCGGGGAAAAGAAGCCAGAGAGGGAGGAGGGTGTCCTAATACACCCCAATCCCTGGTAATTTGTCTTTGTCTGGTGTCGGGATCAAGAACGAAGGATTTTATGCGTCTGCTTCGCTTGATCCCTCCTCCAGGGATCTGTCTTCTCCCCCTTTGGCTTTTCTCTCCCCTCATGCCCCTCTTTGTTTGTTGGTAAATATTGATTCTAAAATTTGACGTTTCAAAGACTTCCAACGGTGGATCTTGAAGGATGTACGCGTTTTCCCATTACAAGAAAATTTCTTTCGATGCGTCAGATAAAATAAGAATTTATACTTTTTCTCCAATGGATTCGAATAAACAAAAGAAAAATTTCTTTAAAAAGGATTTATATTATTTGGAAATATAAACACGAATGAAATTCATTTATTCGTCTTTAAAGTTAAAAATTAATCGCTTACCAACCAACTTTTCCCGAGAAACATTAAAACAATTCATAAACATAACTAATCAAAAAAAACCTAATGCATAATTTCAATAAAAATGCACATAAAATGCGTTACCTTAATAATTTAAATTACTGATCTTGTTAACGTCAAAATTTTTTAAACAAAAGTAAAATGTGTTTTTTTTTTTTTTTTTTTTTTTAATCTAGAAAAAATTTATATTTAGTTTCTCAAAAATTTTATTTTCTTGGAATTTTGAAATCAAAATAATTTGGAGAAATTTTCCAGACAAAATAAACTTATGCTCTTTTCTGACTGTACCTAAAATTCATATACTTTCTACATTGTTGTGTGGTATAAACTCCATTACCACTTTTTTAGTTATTCGTTTTATGGAGGACTGAAAATTATTTCGGTTATTCAATTAAAGCTCTGTCAATATTTTCATCTTTGTTAAAGGAAAGAAAAATTTGGCAACAAAATATTGAAACTTACAAATTTTCAATTCATATATGGCAATTCCTTATTTTTCAAGATAAACGGAATGCATTTAGTAAAGGTTGTGTAAAAAATAATATATGTTGAAAAACTTATTTAAAAAATAAATTGTTGCTTTCCAAATACATTGTAAAAATCGTAAAAAATGGAATAAAATATTAAAATCAAAATTGTTGCAACAAAAAATTATGAAAAATTTGCAAACGTGGGAATATGTACATATTTATAAATGAATGATCAAATAGAAAATATAAAACTAATGAAAGAATTATAATACTTTAGATAACTAATGAGCAAAACATCAATTAGAAATTTTAAAAAGAATTTTATTTTGATTAAAAAAATTAAAGTTAACAACATTCTTTTAGAAATTTTTTAACACAATAAATTAAACTATAAAGTAATCAAAAAAAGTTTTTAATAAAAAGCAGGCGGTTTATTTAGTAGCCCACGGGGGGGGGGAAGAGTAAGTAAAATTAAAAATACGAAAATTGCGAAAAATAACTTTGTGAAAGATTGAAATAAAAATTTATTATTTTCATTTTTCCCACAATTTTCTGCGTTAAATATTTTTTATTTTGCAGAACAATTCCTTTGAATTTTAAATATCCAATATTTTCAAAAAAAATTCTAATATTTAAAAACCTTTTCTGATTTTGCTTTTTCAATACCTTTGTATTTTGTTAAAAATCTCTTAGAAAATTTACATAGTTATTTTAGTTATCACTTAGTTTTTACTCAAAATTGCTATAATTCTGTATAAAACAAAATGTAATTGCAAATTATAAAATAAGCATTATAAAACTCACCATTGTTAGAAATAACCATAAAAAGGAAAAATCATTTTCACTTACCTAAAAAAAAAAGAGAAAAGAAATAAATTTATTTCACTTATGGGGGAAAAAAGAAATAAATATGAATAAAAAAATTATGAAATTAGTAAGCAGCATCACGCATGATTTTTTACGTTATTATATATGATAATATTTTACAAATATGCCATGAATGTAGTTCACATTCTTCCATAAAAATTCACTTAGAAAACACGTAAATACATGGCAAGAAAGTTTATGGACTTAGTGAACAGCATAGGATATAATTTATTCCCTGTGTTTACCTACAAAACAATATTTTATGAGTATTTCAAGAAAAAAATTTATACTCTTCCATAAAAATTTTACTTTCACTTTTATCTTTAGTGATTCAAGAAAATGAGAACTTATAAACATAGTGATGAGCAGAAAATCTTAAGTTTAGTACTGCACGATATTCACACATCCTGACAAACAATACATCCATCTAGCTTTGTAAATATTTTATGCTTTTCTGTGTGTGTGATTGCTTTATATTAAATCAAAGATTTAGTTAAAAAAAATCTAAATAAATTCATATTGTGAATTACTTAGTTGAGTTACCGCATAATTTTTATTTAAATCAAAATTAGTACAATCATATAACACGATATTATCGCAGTTAATTTGCTTTCTCAGCAGCTATTCCAATCCTTCCACTCATGATCCTCTAACTATACGGTGTAATCAACGCCATTGAACAGCATAATTGAAATGTATTGCCACAGAACTTCTTTCATACCACGTAAAATCGAAATGATCAATCAATAAACGCTGCTCTGTTATCAAAGTGGCCAGATATGGAATACACATAATAATAGACTTCAAAGGAGCAACCGCTCAAGTAAATGAGACAGATGAGTGAAAGGCGTGCACCATTCCTACACGAGCCTTTTTTTCTTAAATTGTGCTTCATCTGAAATTGAAGTTAATGATAAGAAATGATCCATTTTTGCATAACAGCCTCCGGCAGAGAAAGAATCAAAATAATTGAAGCGTTGATAATTGGAAACCACTCCTTCGTTTACGATGAATGGGCGGAGCTAAGATCTCCTACGTCATCATTTCGAATGAAGAAAGTTAGCAGATTCATACGTCCACATTCATGAACACCTAATGAATATGCTTCAATGAAAATGATTGCTGTTTCAACCTAATAATAGATCAAAATCTAAATACTGGGCGCCGTTATATAGGTAGGAATGTTTCCAGCCACCTATTTCTGCTGAGGGAAACCACTCGCAATTACATCATGTTGAACAATAATTAGATGATGAGTTCGATACATGATTCGACATTCTCCTTTACATGATATTCACATAATTTTAGGCCATATGCATTATAAATATATGTTACTTTTCATTCGAAATTAACTCTATCTATACACCAATTTGATAAACTTTTCAACAACTTCTTTGATAATCTCTCAAATATTTTTCAGAACCATGCACATTCAATAAAAAACAAAATCATGCATAAGTAACGGTTACACAATTTCATGCATAGTTAGATAATAAATATTACTTATATTCAGCTATTTGGTTGTTCTGAGTGTTATTTCGTTTCCTCCCCCTCCCCCTCCTATATCAGGTTTTTGCAAGTGAAAACCAGCCATTTTATGTGTATGAGAAATCAAGCTATGACCAGAAAGATGGTACAAAAAATTGGACTAGAATTGACAATATACAATTCAATAAAATATTTATTTGCTATACGTATTTCACTTTCATATAAAACGAAATAACTTTCCGAACAACCCAATACATTATATTGAAAAACTTAAGAATTATTATATTCAGTTAGTATCAAGTATCTTAATTCAAACAAATTTCGTTTCAGCTATTGTCGTAAAACATGCAACAGCAGATAAAATTCCGATTTAACCAAGACCAAAGACCTTTAAAAAATGGATCAAACGAACAAAATCTTTTTGGAAAGAGAATTTAATTCCCCAATCAAACCGATGGCAAATAAGAACGACTTTAGTTCCTTTGTTTTCTTTCCTGCATAAGAGGCAACTTGTTTTCGATTTGCACAAACGAATCTTGAACGCCAGCCAACAGTGAATGATGAATGTTTTGGTTCTTTTTTTATTTCTCCAAATCATATCTCTTGAGTGATGGGATCAGTTAGGATTAAGGTCTTCCTTTTGCGCAAACTCTCCGAAAATTTATGAGAAAGAGGAAAATTATCTCATAAGTGACCCAATTGCAACACAACAACCGTTAGATTATTTTCTTTCTATGCAAAAAATCAGATGCTGGTAATTTGAATGTGGAATTAGTAATGCAAACTTTTATTTCATAAAACCCACAGGAAAAATTATTTTCAAAACTATTATTTATGAAAAGGAATTTCTTTAGCGATTCATTTTTTAAATGTTTATATATATATAAAAGCGAGGCATTTTTTACGATTATTTTAATTTATATGTGAAGTCTTTCTTGAATAATTATAAATGTTTCCATGAAACTTTCCATACAGAACACAATGCTTTTTTAATGCTCATAACATGTTAAATGATGAAAAACCTAGCTATTTTAGCTTTATTTCTAAAAATTATAGAATTCTGGAACAATTTCATACTGGAGAAATTTAAAAATATTGGAGGAAGAACACAAGTTGTCAAAACCCGATAAAAATATGATTAAAAATTAATTTTTCTTTAAGCATTTTATTTCCGAAAAGAATATTTTCTTATATATATTATATTGAATGGAGAGGAGAAGTAGTACTATTCCATTCTTGAGAAAAATTCAAACATCTTGGAGGGGGAAAACGTGTATGAAAATAAAATCGGAACTTTATCAAGACTCTTAAAAATATATTACTCATTGGGAAAATTAGAAACATGATTTATGCATTGCCTTTAGGACAGCTTTGCTGGAATCATTTGAAAAAAAATTAATTTCAGAGATACATATGTATATAACAAATTCTTATCAAAAGTTCAATAAGTTATTTAGATCCATTATTGTACTTATATTGTAACTAATAGCACAATAGTTAGAATTTGCTAAATAGAATTTTTCAGCAAGATAATTTTGGTATACAATTATAATTTTTTTTACTCCGTAGAAAACAAAGGCATCACTTTTCTGAAAAAGTAAATTTTACAACCTTAGAAATTTAATTTAAAAATTCATTAGTGTTCATTGAATCTTTAGAAAGGAAACAAAATCCTTTATTACTATGTTCGGAAAAGGTAGAAAAAGAAATGTTTTGGACACTCAATACTATTTATCATTTTATTCCTGTTTCAAATAAATACAATATTTTAACCAAAATAGTGAAATCAAATGTAAGCATATGGTCTTTTCATCGACGGATATTTTTGAACACTTAATTATAATGATTTTTATTTTAATAATGTTTTTTAATATAATATTTTTTTACAAAAATTGTGGTAAAACTTATTAGCTATAAAGTTTATTACATGAAAAAAGTGAAACACATATTAATTTTTTTAAATAGGAATAGATCCATATTTTGATACCAAAAAGAGACACTGATATTTTATTTAAATAATAATTAAAATTCATTTCTTAAATTTTAAGGATCTTTCCAAAGTTGAGACTGAGTCTCAATAGGGACAAATACTAAAAAAAGATATAAGTACGTTTTATAACAATATTTATAAATATATATTTATTTATTTAATAATTCATAAAAAGGCTCAGTTGTTGATGTAAAAAGATAAAATACTGCTTGATAATTGTTAAGACATGACAACGGATGCGCAAATAAAAAGGATTTTGTAAAATAACTTTTTGTCACCAATACAGCTGGTCATAGTTTTCTTACTGCAAAGGGGAATTTTGGAGCTTATCTGGGCACTTTTAACTATTTTTCTCTGCAGGCAGAAAATGCAATTTCCTCCGTCTTTTCCAGGGAGAGTCTGCATTCCGGCGTTTAATTTGTCCCGCGAAGACATCCTTTGTGAGGAAAAGGCGGCCCGGGGCGAAGTTTTGACAGTTGCTGTCAGGGCGTCAGGGGCGGAAAACCCGATTAAAACAGGCGCCGCCCTTGCCTGCCAGAGAGAAGGGGCAATTCGATCTACGACTCCAAGAGGAATAAATTTCTACCAGCAGAGGTTAGTTATTTGCCTCTTCGGCCTTAAAAGCTGTCACAAGCAATTTCGTCTGCAGAAATATCTCTTCGACACATTTTGAATGAAATATAAGATTATCTCGCGCGCCGATGGCACACATGGTTTGAGAATAATTGAGTTTCAAAAGAGAATCGTCTTATAAAATGCGATGGAAGTGGAAAAGAATTGGCTTCAAGTGAAATGGCATTAGTTTAAATTTCACGCTACGAAATCAGAAGTTATTAGTTAAGCAGAAAGATTTTGAACTCGTTTATTAAGGTACGAACTCTAAACTATGCATAAAAACTTGACTTTCATGAATACAGAAATCGTAAAAAGATTTAAAGAAAAAACTTCTATGAATCAGCAATGTTTCTAATGTTAAAAGACCATATCTTAAGTATCCGGAGGATTTATCCATAGAAAAAAAACTTTTCCCATTTTACTGCTCTGGATACATAAAAAATACCTTAATATATCGTTCAACACCTTAATTATTAAATGATTTCCTAATTATCTCCAAGTAACTCGAGTGCATATATATTGCAATGAACTCTTATACCGAGATATATCTAGGCCATTTTAAGTAAAATTTGTTTTCTTAAATCTACAATGGAAAAAAGGGTAAAAAAAATTGGCTTCAATATTTATTTCTTGAAATATAACCCAATGCTATATACATAAAACTTAATTTTTTATACATTAAGAAAGTGAAATAATATGTCTAGATATTTTTCTTTTAAAATGAATTCGCAATAACTTTACTAAAAGTAATTTTGCAAAGACTACTTCTAACCACAAAAATCCCTTATCCCCTGAATATAATTTTTTCACTTAAATCGACTCGGAACATACAAAATACCGAAAATGTCCTTAAGCATCTTACATTTAAACATTCTCTGATTATCAGGAATTTTGTTTGATTCAAGCATATTGCAAAGAACTTTATACCGAAATATCTCGAAATTTTAAAATATCATAATTTGTTGGTACAAATTGTTTTACTAAGGTTTTAATCTGCGTAAAACTTAAGTAAAAAAAAATATATATTAAGCGATTTCAGAATTAACAATATCAATAGTTTTGGATTTTTCGATAAATATTTTAAATAAGATTTAAATAAAAGGTGGAAAGATTGATATTTTTTTTACACTAATCATAATGAATCAAACTTAGATACATATACTTAATGATATCTTAAATCTGTAAAAAATTTAAAATTTTAAATTCTTAAAACAGGTATATTGTGTTTTCTTTCAGTTCTTAGTATTTCATAATAAAATAAAAATATTGTCTCCTTTCCGACTTTAAAAGATATAATGAATCTTTATTGTTAAAAATCACATGTTATTAAATTCAAATAATCGATATATATATATATATATATATATATATATATATATATATATATATATATATATATATATATATATATGGAGTATTGTTTCAGATAAGCTTTGAAGAAAATTATCTGAAACATTTTTTGCGTTATCAATAGTCAGAATAAAAATCTTTGCAATGGAAACGCGACCATTTTTCGCAATCATATTTTCACAACTAGAAATATTACATGTTGCAAAAGTGAAAAATTCATGCCTATGAGCGATTTTAGTCTGCTGTTCCTTTCTTTCCCCCTCTATGCCTACCTATGAGATGAGAAGGGAAAGTTGTTTGTTTATTTGAGGAGCATATTCCCGAATTTCCCAAGTGATGCCACCCCTCCCCACCGATATAAATAGCACGAAGATTCATGCGCATCTGTAATACTCTTTGGATTTCCCTCCCTCAATCTGCGATATTGCTCGGACGTAGCCGAGATTCAGAAACATGCAAGGATTGAGTTTCGACCGCAAGGGGGGCACCTGGAGGCAGAGCACGCACAGTATCACATGCGAAAGATTAGATATTACTTCGCTGAAAGATGCTCGCATGATAAGCTGGCTCATATTATCGACAGGGTGAAAGTATTTGCTTCCCATTAATATAGAACTCTTCACTTTTATTATAACTCTACTACCAACACTCTCTTCCCTGTGCAGTTTGTCAGCTTTATTTATAACAACTCTTTTTAATAGTAATGTTTGTAATGAAAGAAAATCTAATAATTTTATAAAGAATTTTCAAATGTTGATAGTAAAATTTTTATCGTGGTTTAACTTACATAAATCTTACGGGGAGTTTCCTATTTTTGTGCAAGTTATGCTCATCGGTAAATTTGAAAATTCGAAGATTTTGAACATGGCATTGAGAAATCTCGCATGCTTCCAGAAAGAAAGTTTCATCAATTCCTCGAGAAATGATGGGACAATCCTTTTTGAAAGAGACTTTTTTCTTCAGAGAGCGTCGTGTTAGTTGCAGAATGAATTAATTGCATAAGACGATTATTCATCCATCATCGTCTCGGCGCGCCACTTTAAAATATTAAACGTGTTTCCAATAAGACGAACATGGAAGGAATACAAAGTGACGCTCTTGGACGCCTTATAATTGCCTATTACTTTTAGAGGCCTACTCGCGCGTGAGTTCACTTACACATATGAATGCTTTTTCCTCTCTACACAGAAATATGTATGCACTATCCTGCTTAAAGATATCCTACTAACTGGAAATTTTAAGAGATGAGTATCTGGATTGCAGACAAAGATACATGGTTTTGTGGTTTTTTGCTCACTTTAAATAGGATTTGCATTTAAAAGGGGGAATTATGAATGCGAAGTGTCATTTTCGTAAAATGTATATATTTTACGAAAATACCGTTACAGCTGAAGACCCATATTCTTCGATAATGGTAGCTCAAACAAGTTAAATAGGTCCTGATTACAATACTTTTTTCAAGTGAAATGATAGCTCTGAGGGTCATTTGTTTAACCATCATCTAAATTACAAAGATTTACCTACTTCTGGTGCTATCATAACACACCTACTGGATGCTTTATAATACAAGATGCCATCAGTTCTGTTTCTAATTCTTCTAAAATAATTACGTTACTAAAATAGCTGGATGTAATGAAAAAAGAACAATTTAAGGAAGTTTTGTTTGTGAGTCAATAAGAAAGTAATTTTTTTCGCAAGATTGCTAATTAGATTGCGTTATACAGTAAGTTTGGAAACATTAAGAATATTAACATATGAGATGGGAATTAAATATATGAACTAGAACGAGAATATTAACTGTTCAGTTGTTAGATGGGCGTGATAAAAAAAAAAAAAAAAAAAAAAACTAACAATAAATAACTTTCTAAATGAAATGATCTCGGTTTCTATAATAACTTGAAATAGAGATTGGAAACATATTTTATTTGTTGAATAAAATTTCATCTTGAAAGAAAATTAAAAAAGTATTTTTGTGAATTTTCGTAGCGGTCGTCTTCCCGTGAACGATTTCCATAAATAAGTGCCGTGGGACCATCCATCGCGTCGTCAACGCCATACAATCCAAGCCTGGGTATCGAGAGCAGCATAATTAGCGACTCTTGTCAACCGTGCTGCTTTCGGCAAGCAGCCATTTCTGAAGTCTGCAACTACTCAGATGTTGAAGTGAGAACTCATTGAGAGGAACAGAGAAGCCTTTCACACACCAGCCTTGGAAAGAACTTTTTTTTATAACTTCCACTTGTTTTTTTTATTCTTTTTATTCCTTCTTTTTAAAGCTCCAATCATGTATCTTGTGACAGTTGCAGTTTAACGGCCATTAAGAATGTGTGGTACTGCTTTTCGAAATGAAAAAAAATTTTTTTTAGCCATTTTCTTCATCTATTTTCAGAACACTTTTCTTCTGGATTTCAGCGCGGCTAATCATGACTGTGCCTGTTATTCATCGTCCCGCTCGTTAAGGATAATACTAAGTTTCAAATTTTTTTATTCTTTTTTATGAACTGCGTCAGTGTCGATGGACATAATCGCGTCTAATGAATGAACAGCTGTTACGTTTCCCGATGTGTCGAACAATCGTGAGGAATGCAGGACTGAAGGAAAACATCGAACTTTCCTGTTTATGAGGAGAGGGTGGGCATCGGAGAATATTTATTCCGAGCCAGCAGTAATGAGGCCATTATTTGGTTTAAAACTAGACACTGGAATAACTTACAAGAGGCTCCCACATTCAAATAATGCTATCGAAATAAGGCTCGCTGAATATAAATTTCTGCGATGAGTGTTTTGTACTCATATTCCGATTCGGTGCTAAATTGCTTAAAATGAGTTTTTGTTTACTAGAAAATTTATTTTTAAAGAGAATAATGTTTGTGTGCTTTCGAACTCTAATGATATATAATATATATATATATATATATACATATATATATATATATATATATATATATATATATATATATATATATA
>JAPDSC010024124.1:42072-52965 GCA_026290005.1 Latrodectus geometricus
TATATATATATATATATATATATATATATATATATATATATCCGAAGCACATTTGCTGAAAAAGCTCGTTGATTATGAATTTCCAAGGAAGTGCTTTTCTACTATTCCGAATTGTCGTAAAATTACTTTAAAATAATTGTTTTTTTAATTAGACTATCATTTTTTAAGCCAAAGATTAACATATGTGTGAGAAATGTAATATAATGATAATATAATTTGTATGTATGTATGAAAAAATATATTGATTGTGGGGCGGGGAAAATGCCAAACTGCTTAAAATAACTTTCTTGGTTAGAAGTTTATTTTAATATTCTCAATAAAAGTCAAATTCCACATAGTTTAATGTGTGGCTGATGTCAAATAATATCCAAATTAAACTGCTCACCAGTTACTGAATGGATGGCCTAACGAAACTGCTTTGGTTCGTCGCTCAAATGTCATTTTTTGCACACGAGGGCTAGTCAGACAGAGACCTACAATTTGAAATGGATTTCGAAACACTACAAACATCCAAGCCCAGTGTAGGATTCGAACCCATGAACTATTAAACCAAAGGTCAGAGTACTAACTATTTGGCTACTAGCTTGACCCTAAAGAGACTGCAGCGAAATCAATTTTTCAATAAAAGCTGTTAATATGTGTTATCAATAAAAGGAAAAAAATTTGATCCATAGCGTTCATTTAGTGTATGTAAATAAAATTATTTTTTATGATAATGTAAGTCATGATTTAATTTGTTTATCACATTCTGAAAGCTAAGGCGCTTTGATAAATATAGATGGAAAATATTAATAAATATTATGAAATTAAACAAATGACTGCTTCAATGAATGGCAACTAGGTCTTTGTGGGTTTATTTAAGAAGTTCTTTCATGCCAGTCCTTCCTCCAGAAATTGACTTCAAATTTCTACCAAGTTTTAGAAAAATCTTCATCTACTTAATCCTTTTAAGTCTACCCCTTGATCACAAGAACACCATTTTAATAACATGTACTATTTTCGCATTTTTTTTATAATTTATTAAGATATTTTTTCCTGATGTTGAATTTATATTCTACGCTATTATAATCAGATTTCATCATTTCTATATTTCATTCCTACAAAAAGCATCAATATCCAATTGGGAAAGAAGAAAACCATCGCTTATTACCACGTGATCACTTTCGGTTCAATTACATGACGTAGGGGGGAAGAAGGAGAAACGTCAAACGAGTAGTTTTCCCCAAGCGAACAAAAATATAAAAAAGTGAAAATTCTGAGAGAAAAAGTTATAAACAAGATATACAGTGTCAATCGGAAAAAAAAATATGGCACTTTTTTCCAAAGGAAGAAATGATAAAACGTTTTAATAACGGAGGCAGAAAAATAAGTCGCACGTCTGGAAAAGGAAACAAACTATAACCTCCAAGATAATAGCGGACCAGCCCACGGATTATTACAGACGTAAGGGAAGCTTTCTGTCATGAAAATACAACCTTCACTTAGCCTAGTCCTTCCCAACGTGTAATTTAGAGTCACTAACCGGCACGTGCCTTTATAAGAAGTTCCATTTAGTAAAAATTATGGACAAAGGGAACAGCCAATCATTTATCACCTAAAATGTACAGATAATTGTTAAGACGACGTCGCATTTATTTTCCCCCTAAGATAAACTGTATGTACTTATATTACAGAGTTGGGTGAAATGTTTAATATGATTTATTATAACAAAGCAACTAGAAAATTTTTTTTAAAAAATGTAAAGTTTATTTCTAACGTGATCTTAAAGATACAAAGACTTCGATTAAAATGAAGTCATTTAATCATATGAAGTTTAACATAGAATATTTGTTGTTCTAGATTCACTTGATGAGCACGAAGTCTTCCTCAAAAGTATTACATTGCTTAGAGTGATTCCGAAGCTTTACAAGCTTTAATACCTCGATGAAAATTGAACCCATGAAATGTTGAATCTAGGGTCAGAGAGTGAACTATTCAGTTGACAGCTTGATGGAATCAAAAGAGGAAAATTTGAAACTATGCGACTCATAATATCTTAATTTTCTTTTAGAAAATTGAACTCCAGTCCTCAGTTCAAGGCTTCATGGGTTCGATTCACCTAGGTCGTGGTTGTTTGCAGGAGTTTGTAAATGCATTCATAAACATATTTTCTAGTCTAAAGATACTTCGTGTGCAAAAGAAAGATGTCCATTGAGCAACGAATAAGACTTTTACAAATTTGAAAGTGATAACTCATCAGATCTTTTCAAAAATATCTCTGCCCAGTTATCAAATTTAACAACAGGCAATTTCTACCTTAGAAATTGCATATTTTAACAAGAATAATTTCAATTCATATTTGGGATTGATACTAGTGAAGCTTATTTATATTTGCAAAGACGTTCAAATGAAATTTAAGAAGATTGTAATGTTTCTGGTAAAAGAAAGAGAACCCAGAACCACTAAAACTGAAAAATTAGTGAATTTCTGAAAGTTTGGATCAAAATATCCTGTTAGTAATATATTGCATTTAAGACATTACTGCATGCACTCATTAAACTATAAATGTTTGTTTTTTCAAGATATGAAAACAACACCAGCAGCACGAGGAAAATTTCCCAAGGTAAAAGAAAACCTAAATAATTCTAACTTTTTTATTGATTCACGATTTTTTTTCAAATTGAATCACTTTTCAAAATAATGACTGATTCCAGTGACTCGTATCCATATTGTTATTTTAAAATAAATCAAAGGAAGCTGATATTCACTCTTGAAAAAAGTCTTAGCAGAATCTGTAGTCTATTGATTAATCTGTAGGAAGTAAAAGAATTTTTTTTTTCAAATAAAAGCATAGAGTATTAAGCAAACAAACCAATGAAAGCAAAAGAAAAAAAAAAGAGTGTTCTCAGAAGAACAAAAGCCGCTGGCTGCAGTCATCAAAGTGAAAGGGGCTCACACATTTTAAGTTCAAGTTGTAATCAACTTATTCCCAAAGAGCCTCACGTTCTCGAAAGTAAAAAGTGTTCCTTTTCAATTAGTTCTTTTTAGGAGTATAAAAGCAGATACGGCGTCACACACTTCTTCCACTGTGTGTCCGAATTAACACGGCACTTCCAAAAACTCTAAGAAAGAGAGAGGAGAAAAAAAAACCCATTACATAAAGATCTAATTCGTTCTTTTTAAAGTTCTTTAATCCTGAGAACGAGCAAAGAGGGGATTTTATGTTCCCATAGAAAGAGCACCGGGGTGTGGGGGAGGGGAAAGAAAAACTTAAAAGGTGACGCGGCGAGAATAGGGACCTAAAAAATTCTGGTCGAACAATTAAGAGACAGAAGTGTTTTGTGATGATAGAAAAACTCTCGCATCCCAAGTGATCAAAGTTTTAGAATTCCTCTGAGAATCTGCTTTTTCCATGATACCGTACGGGCATTAAGTCGTTAGCAAAGAATAAGTCGGTTAACTTTTTCAACCATAAAATTTTTTGAATATAATCAAGCAAATTTTGCACGATTGAATAATATCAAATGATATGTATTTAGAAATGCTATACTTTTCATTAAATGGTTGTATTTTAAAATACTATTATGTAATTTCTAGTTATAATATTGAATATTTTAAAGTTACACACAGTACTATTTCATTTCTAAGACGCAAGTGATAAAGTGGCCAAACGGTATGATTCTCAATTAACAAAGTATCATCCAATTGCAAACTTCTCTACCAGAAGTGTAAACATTTTATCTTTTCCAATTTTATACGATGTCAAAATATATATGCCTTTAAAAAAATTCGTCGATAAGTAAATAAAATATATATAGTTCTTTTATAAAAACTATCTCTCAACTCTTGCTTATATCACTTGTATTGCTAACAAAGGCTTTCAAAATATAAATTTAATTCACAAAATATCTCACTCATTAATATACTATGGTAGAAGAATTAAAATGTTTCTTTATCGTTTTATGGTACATTTTTTTTAATGTAAGAGTTCGTTAGTAGAACATACTGTTTAAAGTAGATTTCGAATCACTACGAGCAGTCGAGTCCGAGACAAAATTTGAAACCACGAACTGTTTGTTGAATGGAAAAGGATAGCGCTCACCATTCGGCTGCCAAATGAAAGATATTTCAGAGACTTACAGTTTAAAGTGAATTCAAACCATTGAAAATATCCTCGGTTCAACAGGAATCGAATCCATGAACTGACCAACTGAAGGCCAGATTCAGCTTACTACTCATATGGAAACAATGATTGAATCCCTTTTACTGCTCACATTGCATAAGATTTAATATTTGAATAATTTTACAGTTGTAATGTCTGAATTTGTGGATATAAAATCTAATTATTTTTCTCATATTTTCTTCAGGCTTCATTTTGCATGGCGTTATATTTTTCTATTTTATTTCATGTGATGCAGTGAGAAGATGAGAAAAACACGAAACGAGGGGATGCCCCGCAGAGTTGAAATTGGATTAGGGTCAGAGTTCAGGACTCGAAGTGTATGCGTCTGGGGAGGGGGAGGAGATCCTTCGCATGCAGGTACATTTTTCTTTTCAACCTTCGCGAAACATTTCGTCGCCTCGGGGGCTCGGAGCCAAAAAATTTCGGTTGCAGCGAAGAAAGGTCAGCACGGATCTTTGTTCCTTTACATTTTGTTCACTTTTTTCTTTCTCCCTACCTTCGAGACATATTTTTTCCACAACCATCTTCTATAACAATCTGAGTATGCGAGCAGCCCAAGGCATAACACCTGGATGAATATACATGGATATTTTTTTATACATCCCAACAGGGAGAGGGCTATACCACGAAGAAAAGAAAAATAACACACGTTTAAGTTTTTATCACTTATATAATAACATTAGTTACCTTTGTCTTATTTAAAGAGCTTTTGAATTTTAATAAGCAACCACTCTTTTGATCACCCCAAAAGAGTGTTTTTGATAATCTCGGTTTCATATATATTGCAGAATTCCTTATCTAATCGAGATATCTTTATTGTAGCAAAGTTTGTCAGCTCAATTTGTTTTATAACATAAGCTGAAGGAAAATACTTGGAAACAAAATTAACAATGTAAATTGTTTTGTATTTCTCGAAGAATATTTTGAAGAATCAATTGAGATTTCTACAAAAGGTTTTATTATTATTTTTAATAGAGCAGGCAATTACAGACCTTGATAATACTAAATAAGACCTTGACATACTAAGACACCTTGATAATAGGAAAATTTATCCGTAGAATTTTTTTTAGCACTTTTACTTCATTTGAAGCAAAAATGGACAAAAAAATATTCAGCAATTAAGGAATTGATAATACCAAATAATGTTTTGTATTTTTTCGATGAATATTTTGAAGACAAATTTATGGAGATTATCACAAAATAATTAATCGATATGCCGCAGGTACTCAAAATTAAATCTTTTTTCCCGTTTTAAAAAATTATAAATTCGATTTAAATTGGCATATTTTGTTTCAATTCCTTACATTTAACAGTAAAATTGCTGTGAAAAATTTGGTTTAGTTGACACTCTAAAGTCAACAAGACTAATTAGACAAGAGCATCAAATTAAAAAATTATCCGATCCATTAGAATTACCTACTCTGAGGTGATAATCGAACTCATTTGTTGAATTGAAAGTCAGAGTGTTAACCTTTCAGGTTATAGTTCAAGAAATATAAAAAGCTCAAGTAGCCAGAAATATTGAAAAGAAATTGTCATCATTTAAATTTTGTCTGAAGGCAACGCAAAACTAATATTTCATTTCTTAAAATGTTTATCGAATAAATCTATGATTTAAAAATTACAAATTACTTGTAGAAACAAAATAAATTTGCATTAGAAGTGAATTGTTTCTAGTTCCATCGTTTCCTTAATAAAATGCAATTGTAGTTATTTTAACGCCTTTTCTACTTTCTTTTGAAGAAATCTGAAGCCGGTTTGGTTGAGGAGTTTATCTTGTTTTCGAAGCTCATTAACATATAAAAAGAAGTTCCAAAGGGCGTTTATACCCAAATGACCTTCAACTCAAAAAACTAACCAAATACAACCAATAAAGAAAAGAGAAATTCAAAGGATGTTTCTCGATTTTTCCGTTTAGTTTTTACACCTGTAATTAGGAAAAAAAACATGACAAAGCCTTTTATCCTCGCGAGACTTAATGTTAACAAAACAAGATTTATTTCTAGAGTTTCACAGTATTTCTTTGGGTACTTATCACTAAATACTCCATTTTGATAATGAGTTAAAGCAAATATAAATGTGTTACTTTTTATTTAATAATAATAAATTACATAAAAGAGATTACCATTTATGCTATTTTACTCTAGGTACTTCTTGGTCTATTTAAAAGGTTGATGAAGAAAAAATCTTTTTCAAAAAATGCATCATAACAATAACTTATAAGAATAGTCTTTCATTTATCTGATATTCTTTATTTTGAGGTAAAGTGTATTTAACAATCAGAGTTCATTAAATTAGCGTTTCAAATAAAATAACATAATTACGAAAAATGTTCTCTGTGAAAAATAATCGCATATAAATATTTCAATCAGAATTATTTGCTCGCTTAAATGTACTATTTAAATTTTGTGTTAGCATTTTGTTGCAAAATATGTAAATTATTCAAATATAAAAAAAAATTATAATTATTTGACTTTGCAAGTGTTATTAAAGAATGTTTTTTATTTCCTATTTTGATAATAATAAGAGAAGATTTAGTTTTTAGTATTTTCATAATTAATTTATTTGCAGTGTTATCATCACTTTTTTGCACACGATGTTTCATTCAATGGGTTAGACAATTTAAAAAGAATTCTAAAACATTCACACCCGAGACAGGATTTGAATTACGAAACTGAAAGTCAGACATTAACTTTTCATTTCTAACTCAGTTTAGTGTTTCAATGAAATAATTAATGGACATCCATTGAAAGATAAGTGAAATTGAAAAATAGATCAAGTTAAAAGCATCTAAGCTCACCTCTATTTCTTCAAATTAATTTCAAAAATAACTGTGCACTACTCACTTTATATATTTTATCTCTCTTTCTTAATCATTTTCAGTTATCTCTTAAGATTTTCACAGGCTGGAAAAGTAATATATATTTTTTTTTTAATTTTATTGTTTGCTTCACTGGAATAATTGATTAGGCGTTTTAAATAACATCTAAATAGTTCGGATATTCTTTCTATTCATGAAAATTAAATTATTTAAATGGATAAAATGACAATACAAATAATTTATAATTTAAAGGGAACTACTAACCATTGCCAACATCTATCTTCCCATAGGCCGGAATCGAACTGACAAAGTGTTGAACTGAATACTAGGACATTAACCATTTACATCCACCAGCTTAAAAAATCAAAACATTTCATTTAAATTGACTGAAAGATTATCAAATTAAATAAATTTACCTGAAATCGTGGTTTTTATTAAGTTCTTCTGAATAGAGGGAGTAAGACTTATATGAAAAGCATGAATGTCAAAAGATACCTTAGTTATCGCTCATCGCATATGAAGGCTCATTATCTCTACACTACATCATTTAAGCTACTACATACAGCTTAAAGTAGACTCCAAAACACTATATTCATTCTTGGAGTAAGAATCGAACTTGGTCAGAACGCATTCATTTATATAGCGCTTGTAACAATGACATAAAAGAAATCTATATACTTGAAGTATTAAAGCGATATTTAAATTCATTAATAATAAATTTGAAAAATTTAAAGTTAACGGTCAAAATTTAGTTTCAACGTATCGAAACTTAATTTTAATAGAAAATAAAGTGTAATACAATTATTAAAGTTATTTAAAATCTGTAGAAGGTTCATTGTTATAAATGAAATTCTCCAGTAGCTGCGGGGGAATGGCTGGTATACCTCGCTTCACTTGTCGGGTGCATGCATTTTGACATTCTTTTCAGATACTGTGGGCTCTTCATTCCCTTTCAAACATCAGAAATCAGGGAAGCAAAAGCGTCCCACCCGCATCTTTAAGGGATCCCGAAAACATCCCTCTTATCAGCAACACTTTCTCCCCCTCCAAAACAGGAGAGTCAACTTCATTTAAATATAAATACAACGTCAAACGCACAAATGTTTTCTAGAAGGCGGGGTGTCATTATCTCTTCGATGATCTCGATTAAAGAGGGACGGGGAGAGGTCTTTGTTCGGAGTTTCAAGAAGCATTTCGCGAGATATGTTAGCCAAACAGACAGCGCGTCAAGCGGATCAGATCTCGCATCTCTGAGCTGCATTGTTTCTCAGGATACAATCGCCTCCAGACGCCAGCAGAGAGCGCTGCTTTCTTTATTCGCTGTCAAGCAATCTACGCCAAGCAAACGGAACAAAAAAGGAAATTCAAGAAAGATTTTAAATAATAAGAAATATCATTTAAGTAACAATAATAGTACTTGCTTAGTTGCATATTCTTTTTAAGCACAGTAGAAAAAACAACGTTTTTCATAGCAGGGTTGAAAACTTGGATCAATAGTCATTTTTTGAGCATGAGGGAACGTACAGCTCATAGTGTATTCCGAATCACTGAAATATCCAAGTCGTGAGATGGGATTCGAAACCAATTCATTAACTGAGAGGCAAAACTTTACAATTCTTGAGTCAGTTAGGAATAATATTACTTGACACTTGTTAGCCATTCAACACTCATATTGCACATGAAGATTAATAGGACTAGGATCTAAAATTAAAAGCAGATTCCGAGCCATAATTCTCAAAGCTGAGGTGAGAATTAAACCCATCTACAGCTGAGCCGAAAGGATAAGAAAGCTAACCTTTCGGCCGCCAGTTAACCATATCACTTGTACTTTGTATATATCTTTTAAATTTTATGAAAATCTATTGAAGGAACTCTTGTTTATCTTTAAAAGATAGAGAAATAAAAGATGGTTTAATATACTATATAACACAATATACCTAGAAATATGAAGCTATTTAAATTATGAAAGAATATTTCCCTTCCTTAAAAATTCGAAATCAAAATGAATTCAAAACACTCCTAGTGTTTAGTAACGAAAATATTGCTACGAAAACAACTGGCAGCGAAATGAGATTAGGAGTCGGAGCTAACACCTCCTAAATGGGCGATTCTAATTTGAGCATTTTGTCTCACAGAGTGTTGGGCAAACCTTTCCTTAAATAGTATTCTTCTCTCCGCTTTTCTTAATGAAGGAGAAACGGGGGCGGTTGCCAGGGGCAACAATACAACGAGTTCGTTGTTGGCACCTCGCTCGCAAACTTCCTTTGTTTTTCCTGACATCTTGTCCGATGTTTCCCTCTCGGGAATCGAACTTCCGATTTTAAAGAAGCTTGAAATTCTGTTGATACCTTTTCTGTCGCAGCACTTCAAAGAAGCTGTATCAATTATGAATAGTGATCCTGATGAAGGAGACGATTAAAACTAAGGATTTAAGTTTATGACTTAATATTTTATATCAAGAATTAAACTGAAGGGTTTTTGAAAGCTTTCACATATTATCTTAGCGGTTTCACAAAATATTTCCTTACGCATTAAATAATTTAATTCATATGAATATAAAACGAAATAATTTTATACAATAATAAAAGAGTAATGATCACTTTTGAGATAAAATGTGCGTTATATAAAATATCTCTTATTTTTCTTTTATTAAATTAGATATTTAATTTAACAACAAATGAATTTTATTCAAATATTTTTGAATGAAGTATAAAAATTATCCATAAAACGTTTCTCTTTTAAAAATCAAAATAATGCATGTGTTTATTTGATCTTAGTTAATTTACTATCATAGACAAAATAAAATCAAAATAATTATAATTTCATAAAAAATAATTATGAAAATATACATACCATATTTATGAATAAATGTGAATTATATATAAATCCCCCTCATTTTTATTATTAATATATTTTATTCATCTGTAAGCATTAATGAAAATACATTTTGCATATTTCATTACTACTGATTAAAATAATAATTTTTTTACAAAAGTTAATTTCTTATTACAATAGAAAAACTTGCGTATTTTTCATCAAATTGACTGATCAAAAGGCAGTTCAAAGCCTTCATTTATAACCAACGACTTCTTTTCTCATATAAGCCTTCAGTAAAAAAAAAACTTAGAACCATTTCTCATAAAATAATATTGCAGTGACATTTCTTCGTTTCCGTAATTTTTACAAATACTAGGAAACATTTTGTGAAAGAGGAACATTCTTCTGCCAGGGAAAATAGGACAGTTCAGATTTTTATCGTCACATTTGCTCCACGGAACAGCTGCAGTCTTATGCTCCAACATTCTTTCCTACATATTTAAAAGGAATGTTTCTGGAGGGCAGATGATGAGCAGAAGACAGGAATGAAGGGAATTTTCTATTTTTCGCTTCATTTAAATCCTATCCTCAAAACTGTGGACCCAGAAAATACGTGATATATGCTTTAGTCAAGTTTCAAAAGAGTAACGGCAATATTTACAGAGTAAAAGAAATTATTAAACCGTGCATATTTAAATTCCTGTATTAATTTAATCATTTTCAAACTACCAATTAAATCAAGTCCCTTAAAGCATTTTAATTTTCTATTTGAAAAGCTTTTTTATGTGAAGTTTTAAACCATTTTAATATTTTTCTTAACTTATTTTTTAATAGTTTAATAATAAATAATTTACTCCCTACATTCTAATTTTCATATTTATAAATCATAATAATTGAAATCATTATCTCAGAATGAACAAAAATAAACATAATGAAATTTATAAATATATTATTATTTTAGTGCAAATTTTGATATTCATAAATCTGATTGAACGATTATTATATTTATACTTATTTGTATAAATATGATAATTGTTATCAGATATATATATATATATATATATATATATATATATATATATATATCTGATAA
>JAPDSC010024124.1:53065-77999 GCA_026290005.1 Latrodectus geometricus
ATATATATATATATAATTATTTAATTATTTCAAGTCATATCCACTTGAGAAATTTTTTTTATTTCTTTGAACTTTTCACTATTTATTTATAAAGATTTGTCCTCTGTTTACAACAAATTTCAAACGGCTATAAGCAAAAATCTTAAATTCATATCACACATTTTTTATTAGTAAAATGCAATTAGATGTGTTGATTCTTGTTGTAATTTACCGTGAGATTTAAAGAAACTTTGTATTTGTGATGTTTGATAAATTCAGGTAGGATAAATTTAATTTAGCAATAAAACTGAATGGTAAAATTTAAATTAGTTTTAATGATTTCTTGTTTCATCGAAACTTATTTACAAGTTCCTTTCAATGTTTTAAGTTGGTGATGAAAAACTGATTTGATTTGACTGTAAATTTGCTTTTTACTCTGCTATTATGTTTTGCACATTTGAGCTTATTTGATTATATCTTGAGATTTTAAGCAACAATAACACATGTGCCCTAATAGATAAACGTTCAAATAAATAACCATGTTCAGTGACGAAAAATTTAGTAGTAATTGGATTATATTAAAAGAAATTATTGTACAAAATTGCTCTAATCAAAATGTGTTGTCATCAAAAATCTTCGTAAAATTAAAAAAATAAATAAAAGCAAAATTTTATAAATACAATACATTATATGTAAAATATAAGATTATAACAACTCTTATATTAAAATCTGAATATAGCCATGAATCAACAATTGTTCTTAAAAATATTCTTCGCGGTATCAAAAATTATCCCGAAAAGGGATTTTGTTGGATTTTTACAGCTGTGGAAGTCATCGCTAATCTAAAGTCAAATAAAGTTCGGTAAAAAAAAAAAAAAAAAATGAAGTGGATTCAAACACTGGGGTAAAAAAGCAGAAAAGTTTTTCAAACATTCCCAATCCTCTCCATGGAAAACTTCTCTAAAAGCAGATGGCGAACCCAGACGATCCAAAGAGAAGCTGGCGTACGTGTTTGCAACCCAAGAGGGTAAGGAAAGATGGGGGGAGTAAGGGGACTAAACAGAACGCATAGGGCAGCGAAAAGGGAGGGCCAAGGACGAGGAGGTGTCGGGGGTCGATCCCTTGAAAAGAAGCAGAGGTAATCGAGGTCAATCTATTGACTAAATTTTCCTTTGATCCGCAAATTCGAGACTTTTGAATTGGAGAACTTAACTTGGGTTAAAAAACCATGCGTTTGCTGAATGAGATGTCATTGAAATAACTTGTAATGTATTTTCAACTCTTTGAATCAAACTATCAAATTACAGAATTATATCGACAAATAAAATTTTTGCAAATAAATAAATAAAAATAAAATTTAAATGTTATAGGCGTAAATTAAGTATATATAGTATAGGTAAATTATATATAGTACACATCTGATTTCGAATCAAATTGTTTTCTACTAAATGTTTAAATGGCTGAATGTACAGTCATAACATTTGTTGGTGCTAATGGCATCTCATGCTTATAATAACTGGATTTAATAATTAAAATATTTGCTGGCTTATATGTATACATTCAGTTAAAATAAATCATAGTAAATGATACGCCTTTTAAGCTTTTATTTTACACATAGAAGCTTAATTTAATCTGTGGATTTCATCTCTTGCCCCATAAAAATTATGTATTCTTCAAAGTCTTTATGCTATCTTACAATGTAAAAAGTCAAAGTTACATACAATTTATGGAGATTTAGAAATAATATTTCACCATGTTGGACCCTAAAGGAAAAAGGATTCTTTCATTAACTTTATTTTTATAATATCAACATTTTATAATATTTATATTTTAAGTTCAATATTTTAATTTCTCCATATATATATATATATATATATATATATATATATATATATATATATATATATAACGTAAAGATGGCAGAGCAGATGCTAGACGAAAAGTGAACAACACGTTTAAGTTTCCGCTTATTCTCCCATTGGGTTGGGGGTGCAGAAGAGGGTTTGGCCTGGGAGGGGGTAACAGCATTTCATATTTTAGGGGGTTACCTAGGGTGGCGTCCTGTAAAGTACAAAATAAAAAGAAGTTGAGATGATAGAATACCGAGACAGGAAGACCGAAAATCGTTTCCCTTTCTTAGAATATTTTGCAAAACTGATTTGTAATTCTTGTTCTTGTTTAGAATATTATCTCATATATCTAATAATAAATCTCCTGCGATATAATTATTGAGTTTAGTATTAAAAATCCTTGAAAAATATTTACTATTTTTTAAAGACTAGTAATTCAGCATCAAAATTTAAAATTTTTAAGAATTTTACAATAAATGCATTTTTTGTGGTTATGACCATCAATTTGTTATATTTTGCTAAAGAATATCTTCATTAAAAAGACATGAACAAGTTATTTTTACATATAATTGAAATATATAATCCCAGCAATAGAAAAATAACCTATAATTTCTAAAAGTTATTTTTTATATTGATTTATTTCTCTCACAGGTAATTTTGTGTAGATGAGGGCTCAATAGACCGGGATTAGTTCAAAGTGGATTCTGAACTACTACAACCAACTCCCCTAGGTTGGGAATGGAACTTATGAACTATTTATCAGAAGGCCAGTTTCGTTTGCTTGCCATTCAACCTTTTACACACGACGGCTTATTAGATTGATCAGAAGCTTATGGATAAGAGCTTGTGAAAACACTTTACAAAAGAAAAAAATCAAAAAATGATCGTGTTCAAAATATCATTTAATTTCATATAGTATTAATTATGAAGTATCAACATTTTAAACTGTTTAGATTAATAATTTAATTAAAAAATGAATAAATCGAAACGTTTTTCCTAAATGGATGTTGCATAATGGGTTGAAGATAAATATTGTATGTTAGATTAAGTGATATTAAATAAATTACTGAAACTTGTAATGAAAGATTTATCTTTTGGTATAATCACTAGTACTGTATAGTAAAATAAAATTTTTCTTTACTTTGAATGCTGTTTACTCATTCAATGGTAAAAGGGAAATTTCTTCAAACCAAAGAAAGCTGTATTTTTTATGAATTACTTATATTTTCAAAAAATACTCCAAACGAAAAAAATAAAAATTAATACACGTGCCATCGTTCTATCTCCCCATTTATGTCGGTGGTTGAAATCTCTCCTCCATTTCTCGAACAAAACGATCCTAAAAAGAGGCAGAAAACGTTTATGTTTGCCTATTGTGAAAGAGCGCCAAATCCCCCCCCCCATCACGGATTAAAAGAGCTGCTTTTGAATGCGAGATTTCGGGCAGATTTGCTTGTGGTTTTTATCGGTATGAAAAGCTCTAATACCCTCCTGCACAGTGTATGTTTCCATCAAATGAATAGTTGGATACTCTTTCACCAGATTAGAAACTTTTAATCTCTATCGGCTGACTTAGTAAGTTTTTACCCTCCCTTCAGAAAAGTAATGAACCGATTTCCATTTTGAAAATGTTGATTCTTACGTAATCAACCTTATCTGGATCACGGAAATTACCTTCAACTGCCCGTTAAAACTTCAGAAAAAAGTGAACAATTTGTGACATAGAAATGTCAACGGATGCAGTTATTGTCACTTTGGAATTTTTTTTATTTTTTATTTCTTATTTAAAAAATCCTAATGCCTTTATAGCAAAATTATTGTATACTATCGATAATAGAAGAAATAATTCTGATTGAATAAAAGTTTATTATTATTATTATTAATAATAATAATAAGGATGGAAATAATATCGTATTTTAGTGTCATGCTTTTGCAGCAACACCCTGACGATTTTACATAAAATTATAAAAAGCATTTTTTTAATAAGAAAGATTTCCCTTTTATGGAAAAATTAAATATTGATCCATAAAATTAGGAAATAGAAAAATTTGATAGAATTCTATACAGGAAAGAGAAATTAAAACTATCTTACTTTCCTTAAGGATTCTTCGAACAAAATAAGTTGAAATATTATGATGTGACGATTTTAATTTAGATAAAAAATAACTAGCATTCTGTTGCTGAAAAAGCTTTCTTACTTTATAATTGTTTGCTATAAAAATTTATAAATAAAATTCAATTTTTACATTAAATTTACAACTGTTTTATAAATTAAATATGAATGCTGAATCTTATTTTCTAGTAATTTTTATCGCTTTAATAAATTTTAATTTATAATTGATTTCAAATTTTTAAATTATTTGAAAATGATTATAAATTAAAAAGCTGTTAAAACTTTTTTGGCAACAAGATAAAAAAGAAAAAATCAAATAAATTCGAATTACTTTTTTTCAGCGTGAGAACGAACGAATGACATTGATTTCTTTGTATAGAAGATAAACTACATGTAGTAAAGTATTTAATTAATAAAACGTTATTTTTTTAATATTTTTTTTAAAATCTTACGTAACTTAAAGTATGGGCCGAATGTTTTCATTATGAATGTTCTTAAAACCTCTTCAATCTTCCTCATAAAGAAGGTACTCGAAGTATCCAAAAGTTGGGATCTAATGACGCCTCTCAGGTACACCATCAGGAAGTGCACCTTTCAATCAGTGGGAATAGAGGGTCGCATTCGATTATAAAGAGAACAGGGAAGGCAGAACCACTTCACGGCCCAAAATAAGTAAAATAAAAATCCAGCTATAAATCATTCAACTTGACAACTCGAGAGAAAGATAGATGGCGAGATGGTTTTTCCCGTGCTTTTCGAATTCTAGACATCACATGATTGTCGGATTATTCCCATTCAAAGAGTAATCTTAATTATTATTCTCTAATGAGCTGATTTTATCCTTTTAATGTTTTATTAAAGGCAAAATTATTTGATTAAACATGTACATATGTATATTTAATTAATATTATTTTATTATATTCGTATTGTAATAATATTTTATTATATTTGTATATTTCACATAACATTTAATTAAATATATAGAATTATATATTTTGTTTGTCAGAAATTTTAAACTTCTAGTACACCCCATATTTCACCGTATCTGTACATAATAGATATATTTTAATATGTTTTTGCAGATATTATGCAAAGAAATATAGTTTCTCAATAATCAAATGTTAAGAAATAGGCAAATAAAAAAATAAGATTTTAATATGATAAGCACATTTTGCATTCATTAATCATTAATCATCAATAAAAAATGATTAATGAATATGATAATAATAAAAATATATTAAAAATATAAATATGAATGAATGAAAAACTGATTACCAAAATTTTTATTTCCAAATAAAAAAATCACATCTGTATAAAAAATCACAATCTATCCAAATAAAAAAATCACAATTTTTGAATTAGATTTGCAACTCTTACTCTTATTTTCTTCAACACACTCTTATATTGTTGTTTCTTTTTATATAGAACCTAAAATTTGAAGTGAATATTGAACCTTTACAAACTCCAAATAGTGGTGAAAATTGACTTTGTAAATTGTTGAGTGGATGACTGACAACTCAGCTGTGAGCATGGTATTAAATTCTTGAAACATACTGCGTTTGACTAGAAGCGGATGTAATAGTATAGGACAGTTTTCATTATGCAGAGTTTAACGTTACATTTTAAATATTTATTCAAAATTTTCCTAAGCAATGAAATATATATTACATAAATAACAACACATTCAGTTAAATTGAGAAGCAGTTTATCAATGTAAGGAATGCATTTTTTAATAATTTTCCTTTATTCAAATTGAAATTTAATGTATTTCATTATATCACAAATTTAGATAAATATTTTATATATTCCTACATCTCCTGCATTACGACATGTTACATCATTACAAACTATCATACAAAGAAATATATCAAATTTAAATTAAAAAATTTCAATACCTCTTAAAGCTTATTTATTATTTTTTTCACTTGATGCTAATTAAATGCAAAGAGTAATATTTAGAAAATATTCATTATGAGAATTTAAATACTGAACTCTAAAAAATATTAGAAAAAATAAAAAAATACACTTATTTTGTATATAATCAAGAGATGTAAGGAATTTACAAAATTAATTACTTCTTAGTTTTTAATTAATGAGTAATTATTTTCCAATACATATTTAGGATTCCTAGGATTAAAAACGTCAAATGAAGGAATAAGATGTTAAATCATCAGAGAAGGATTAAAATTTTTCCTATTTTTTTTCTAGGGAAACATTATGTAAAAAAAATTAAGGAAAACTTCTTTGGTATGAAATTTAAAAAAAGAAGAAAATTTTATATATCGTTCTTTACGATAAAGGATTGAAAAAGGAAGAAAAAAAAAAGCTATTAGGGATTTTAAAATGAGGAAAAGCATAAAGAAAGAAAAACTGACACCGAATCTCCCCTCTTAATTGTGGCGTGTACAAGAGCTGAGAATAGCTAATTATGAACGCTGAGCTCGTGAAATGAAATTTAATCCCTGGTTTTAATGTCAAAAGTCCGTCTTGGATTAATTCCGGAGAAAGAAAGGGAAAATCGGGGGAAAAAGAGGGAATTCTTAAAAAATTACGAGAAATTAAAAATAGAGATCGTTTTTAAGAAATTTCTGTGTCGTAGAATTAGATCTCTATCCTTTAAAATAACGTGTTTTTTTTTTATTTTAAATTGGATAGTTAAAGTTATTTTGTAATAAATTGTAAAACCTATAATCTGTGATCAGTTTTCTGCGGGGTATATTTTTATACAGTAAAAGGAATGATTTCTAAAGGTTTTTATTAAATAATTTTTTGCACTATATTTAAATATACCTGTATTTAAATATAGTATAAAAATTTGAATATAGTAAATAATATTTTTTCATTCCCCAGTCATTGTTTGCTTATGATGATTGATTCATTCTACCAAGATCTTGTCTTTAAAACGGGTTCTAAGCAATTACAAACACACATGATCATAGTGCAAATCATACCTATTAACTGTTGAACTGAAGCTCAAAATTCTAACCATTCAACTACCAACTCGGACAAAAATTACAAAAAAAATTTAATGAATATTTCTGTTATAAGTGAAATACAATTTAATCATTCTTTTTTTTTTGTACAAAAATGTAGTTAAAAGATGAAATGAAACATGTGGTATGTTATTATTACAGAAAAATGAAAAAAAGAGAAGAAAAACTATTTAAAAATTATACAAGCAAACAAAATGAAAATGTTTGAAACTATGAAACATTTTGCAAAGCAAACGTATGTTAATGTTTCCTAAACATCAAATTTCAAAACCAATTTCAAGTTTAAAAAATAATCATGAAATACTTGCATATAAATTTTCTGGATTTTAAATACTTCCTAACATGTTTTACTCACAAGAAAACTATCAAAATCAATATGACAAAAAATTATTTTCTAATTCTGAGCAAAATAGTAACAGTTATCAATTCTATCAGAGAAAATGAAGTTATATATACATATATATATACTAAACACACACACGTAAACTAAAACTACTTTAGAGAATCCATAGAAATTCTAAGTATTGTGTCTCTTTGATGGTCCCTTACTGAAAGAAAAGTCGGAAAAAGAATAATTCCTGAAAGGTAACAACAAAATTTTGATAAAATGTCTTATCACACGGAACTAGTGTCTTTTCTTTCAATTTTAAATCAACTTTTTTTCCTCATTGGACTCTTTTTTTCCATAAGAAATAAAAAATGTTGAAAAGTTAATTAAAACTCTATTATCTAACCTGAAACAGATAGCTAAAGTTCTCTTCCCCCTCCTCTCAAAAGAAAATTTTATTTTATACTTAGAAGAAAAATATGTGAAAAAGAGCCAAAAAGGGAAGTTCAAGGATTTCTGATATAACACAGACAATATTGCAAAATACATTCCAAATAAAATAATTTTTAACTATTCATTTCTCATATAATTAAATGCTTATATCTTCTATTTGTAGAGTGAACATATTTTAATTTTGCATGGTTCTCAATGAAAAATGCGGAATTTAAATCGCATTCATTTTGAGCCGATTTCATTTTATCAATTGAATTAAAAAGGAAATTGTTACAATGAACAGGAAAGATTAGAAAACAGATTTTTGAGCTGGAAATAAAAAGTTAAGATGATTATAGTTAAGATTATAATCTCTCTAAATAGAAGTTAGATTAGAAAATCAATACTTTCAAACATATTTTAGATTTTTTGGTAGAAGAAATAAAATAAATTTATAGTGATTCAATATTATTTTCATGAAAACTGTTCTTATTTGATACAGGGAAACGTATTAAATATTTCTTATGAAATTTAACAAACTTGATAAATTTTCAATCTGAAAGAAATATTTTTTTAAATTTTTTTAAAGTTAGAAGTGAGCATTGATAAATAGACTAAAATATTTGTTATATAAGTCACTTTAGTATCGAAATCTTGAAATTTATTTATTGTACGTATTAATATCTTAGTTACATGGATTTTTTTTATTTTATTAATTTTTTTGTTGCGTACAATTTGTTTGCAGACAACTAACAAACGGGTAGTAATTGAAAACCAACACTTTAAATGAACTTCGAATTGCTATTGATACCCATGAAGTGGTAATAGTATTCACAAACTATTAAACTGAAAACCAGAACACCAATTGCTTAGGTTAGATTTAAACACAGAACTCTGGTCATATAATAAAATAATTTTCATTTTGGCAATTTAATAGTCTTTCATTAAGGATAGCAAAATAATTTTCACTGATATTAAGGAAAATCCATTATGTAATGGTATGAAGGAGCTAAAAACAAGTAATGTGACAAATACAAGGATTAAACATTTTATGACTCTACATGATAGCAGAACCCAATATATATCGTTTTAAAATTTTCTTGTTTGTTTTAACTGCAAGTTATTCTGTGATGTTGATGTTATGTTTAAAAATATTGGTTATTCAGATGAAATCTATTCCAAAGAACCTGATTATTTATCATATTCCTAAAGATTTCAAACAGATGGAAAACGGTAGGTTCAATCGCAAGTTCTGCTTCAGAAGCAGTCAATAAAACTGCAAGTTGGCGATCGCCAAGGCCTTCCAAATGTAAGAAAGGAAACCCTATTGACCAGTTTGACCTGAACAAGCCTTGGATCCTAATCCGGGGCGAAGAGCCGCTGTCCCTAATGAACGTTTCCAAGTTCTGATCTGACAAGAAGATTGTAGTTGTCAAGTCCATGTCCTCTCTCTCTGCCACCCTCATCCTCTTTCCCCCACGCCAAAGCTGAACAATGCGTGCATCACTGTTGGAAAACGAGAATTATTCCAGAAAGAAAACTGTGATATCAAAAATGTTCAAGAGAAACTCCAGATGGAACAGCCCTCTTAAAAACAGAAATCAAAAGGGATTTTGATTTCTACTTAATGAGTAATTTTAATATGGTATTAAATTATGAAAAATAAATAGTTTTTGAGTCAACATTACAATTTTTAATATCTTACAAGAAATAGGTCCCCTAATATCAATGTTTTTTGTTTTGTAAATTACACTAAAAATATCTTTCATAATACAATGAATAATGGCTTGTTTATCACTCAACGGTCACTTTTTGCACCCGAAGGCTATTTAGATAGAGACCTACAGTTTAAAGTGGAATCCAAACCATTACAATCAATCAAACCCATTGGAAGAATCAAGTCCACGAACTGTCGAACCGAAAGAAAGAGCCCTAACCATTAGTCTGCTAGCAAGGCAAATGAACAATGGATAGATATAGACAGATAATATACTGTTAGTAATTTTTCTTCATACAAGATGTACATATTTATAATATTTTTTGATAGAATAAAATAGTAAGTTATAAAGAAAAACATTATTTAGATAAAAAAAAAAAACTTTAAATATGGATAGTATTTTATAGTTCTAAAATATATATATCAATGTTTTGAATCCAATTTTATGCCCTATTTTCTTGTAAATAATCACAAAATTCAATGCTTTTCTGAGTATTTTTCATAAAAAATGTAATTAAAAATATTTGCTGCATTGCCATAACACTTTTGTAAGCGAAATTGCAATATATTTCCTATTTTTATGTCTGATATTAATATTACAAAATATGGAAATTTTATTATAAAGATCACCCATAAAAATCGTCAATTTGTTTCTAAAAAATCAAAAATTTAATATTAGTTTGGGGAAAAAGAAATCCATTATTTTTACGTGAACTTTTTGTAACTTCTTTCAGATTCGCTTTGTAAAAAGGTTTAAAACAGTTTTCATGTAGATTTTTAGGTCTTGTGCGAAGCTATGACTGCTGACATGCTGTCGAGTTTGATAATTTTTGATATTTTATAGACATTCTGGACGATGTTGTTTCCATGCGAGGTGCATCTTTAGCATCCAAATACGTTAACGGAATCGAAGAAACCAAAATTGTGCGTAACTGGTTGTTACAGTCATATACAGGACGATAAACACCTTTCACAATTTTAGCCACCTGGTTAGCATTTTCGCCATTATAAAAGAAAAACTAAAATGTATCGAATTTTCTGTTTGTTGTCTTCTATTTTTAAAACCTTGTACGAGATAGCGATCACTACAGACGTCTACCGAAAAAATAATGGATAACTTTTTCCCCAAACTAATATTTGAAAAAAAATCACTTAATATTAAATATTAACTATATGAAGCTTCTGAAGTAAGATCTTATTTATATGGTATATGATTAAAAAATTCTTATGGCTGATTCAGGGAACTTGTCTTAGCTCTGAGTGAAACTAGATTGTGAAAGTAGAATTCTTCTATTAACATTTTTCAACTTTTGCTTTAGATAGTTTTCTTCGTTTCATAGCAAAATTTACAACAACAGTAGAACAGAAATGAGAGTTCTAATGAATCAAAGGCCTGCCCACTAATCATTCGTCAGCCTGCTTGGTGTATGGTCCTGAATCACGACGAATATCCATGACTAACGTGGAAATCTAACCCACGAATTGTTGAACCGAAGGCCAGTGTTCTAGCTCTGTGAAACTAGTGGCTGCTTTAAATACGATACATGCTTAAGATTAAAAGCTTCATGTAAGGAAAAAAAGACTTTTTTCAATAAATATTACGCTTTTCATTTTGCGTAATGAAATGTGTTATTTTTTGGTTCACCCTCGTACTTCAAATTCTCAACTTAGTAAAACACACAAACCTAATAAAATTCATATCAATATATTTCATAGTTGATTTTAGTAAAAAATATCGCATAAGAAACGGTGCTTACCTGCTTCGCTGTTGTTGTCGGTGCTGAGCTGGGAACTGGGTTGCTGTGAGATGGGCCCTGGTGTTCCTGTAGAGCCCGCGGGAGACCTAGCATCGTCCGGTCCTGTACTATAGGAGTTGAGGGACTGCGATGGAGGTCTCTGGTAAGGTAAAAAAGACTGCTTCAAATTAGTACCGTCCTCCATATTCATAGGAATAAACACTGAGTACACATTTAAGAGTCTGCTTTCATTTCATATATATATATGATAAAAAAAAAAAAAAATTAATATATTCCCCTTTTGATATAACTCATTAAAAAAAATTGAAAAGGTAGCCGTATAAAAAATGGCGAATTTATTGTATTTCAGAATATCACGCAAATTATTCGGCACTATTCCACAATATAATGTTATTAGAATTTTTTATCACAAATATCTAATATTCATTATGCATTTTCATATTTTCCAGTACTTGTTTCAGCATGTGTGTATAACATTTATTTAAATATATTTTAAATTTTTATTCTTTATCATAAATAAGTTTATTTTAGTGAATTAGCGGAGACTTCTTTTGTTTTAACTGGTACATATAGAGAACTTGTAAATTCAATATCATATAAGAATTCTATTTTCCTAGAGTTTTACAGCCAAAATATTTTCAAATTGATGTGAGTACATAATAACGGACTTGCCAACATTTAAAAATTTAATAAGTAAATACAAATATTAAAAAAAATTAATTTTTTAATAATTTATTTAATATTTCTAATGAAACGAAACCAAGAATTCAAACAGCACAGATGGGAGATTGATTGTACTTGCAATATTCATGGACACTCACACGCATTTAAAAGGATATATTTATGATAAAAAATCCTTTATATTAATTTTTACTAACGGAATTCAATAGTGCAGTAAGGGTCAAAATCAAACTAAGTTAAAAGAGAATGAAAATGGATTTTAAAATTAAAAACCATTTTCCTTTAAATCATGACCGTATATAAATATTCTTTTTTTAAGAAAAGAAAAAAGGTAAATAAATATATTAAGCAATAAAAATAACACATTCATCTCTTCTATAAGGCTCTTTATATCTATTAGGCATTGATCACTAACATTTCACATTCAAAAAACTGGAAATTAAGCTCTGAAGTTACTTATTAACTTGAAAATTCGTACATTTTTTGCGCTTCCCTTTAGGGCGTATCTAATAAAACGTACATTGATCAGTCAAAAAATGTACAAGTGCGCAGCTATGCAAAAACAAAACTACATTGTTTTCTTTGATTGTACAAATAATTCACGCAGATTTTACCTTGCTGGTATTTATAATGAATACGATACATACAATTTTGGAAACACGATGGCATTTTACTCTAACGTTTTCTTGTAACATTTGCATCCTTACACCCATCAAGAGTTCATTTGTTTAGCTGATATATTTTAAAATAATTCTCAACTTTAAGCTTTGAAAACTACTTCTACAACTCATCTAAAGCATTGTTAACTTCCTTGAGTGTTAAGAAAATTTTAAAATCTGCCACAAAATGAGATAAATAAGAATGACATAAAAGGAAGAATTATCTTTCTTTCTCATTTTCTTTTCATTTACTAATTCAGCAATTTTTACAGCATTATTTTAAAAGAAATTTAGTGCAGATAATGAAAAATAATTATATAGAAAAATGTTTTTCAACAAAGATTTCACAATCTTCGAAGAAAATAATTAAAAATTGAATATGTTGATAGGATCTTATAATCACAAATAAAAACAAATAAATAAAAAAAAATTGTAAATTTTGTATAAAGAAATTTTAATTAAGCATAATTTACTTTTAATTTTCGTTAATTGCATGAAATGTAAGAATAAATTTTATGGGTATTCCTAAAAATTCAAAATTAAGTCAATAAGCATTCGTAAGTATACAATGTATTCATTATGTATAGATACCTCCAAATTTTCATTTCTCTATTGGCAGCAATAAAATATACATTCATAGCCTTTAATGAAACCAAAACCCTTAAAGCTATATTATTCATGAGAAGTTTAAGGAACCGAATGTTTTCGTTATTTGTTTACTGGTCACATCCCAATTATAATAATGCATCAAATCAACCAAATAATTTCTAAATCGAAGCAATTTATCTTCCTCACATATAGATTTATTGCCATAGCACAGGACAGAAAACTTCCCTTTTTAGTAGCTGTCAGAACACTTTTATGGTGGTACTTGAGGCCCCAATTGGGCAACCTCCTTAAAATGGGTTTTTCCCCTCTTTGCTACTAAAATAGTTATGTTTTCGAAAATAGCCAGTAAAACCACTGCACTTGTGTTCACGTTTTGGGGCCCCTTTTTATTTGTAGTTTGAGTGACAACTAGGTTTGTTTTAGGGATGTGATTACTTTCAAGAGGAGAGGGGAATGGTTTAATGGAATACCTGTATAGCTTCTTTCAAGTATTATGATCTTTAAAAACTTAAATTTATAATAATGCTGCAGTGTGTTTTTTTAATTTTATTATATGAACAATAAAAAGCAACAAATAATGACATTGTAAAAATAAATTACATTTTCGTACTTCGATAAACAATATAATTCTTAAATTTTTCTCTACATTATATGCACCTTTTATTAATTTTAATGTAAACTAGATGAATATAATTGATTTTAAAGAGTGCATTTTTAATTACCAGTGTATTATTAATTGCTCTGCTGAATAAACGATTTATGGAAGTGCTACCTGAAACTACTGATAAGTCAATTTAACTTTTACTTAATATTTTTTTTTGAATATATTTAAAAAAAATATAAAAAAAGTTGTTAAAATAATACATTTTTGTCGACCCATTTTTCTAAATAGAAAATTCTTCCAAAGTAGTAACAAGAATTTTCAAAAACCATTTAATGAATTCTAAACTTAAGTGTTTATTTAATATTAACATCATTTTATACTGTAATGTTGTTACATACGAATTTCTAAGTTACATAAATACATTTCATAAAAATTTCATTTTTTACACTGCTTCGTAACAATTTAACAAAACAAATAACAATTACAAAATGAAATGACTTCGTTGAAAAGAAACTGAAAATAGATATCAAACTGCATATTTTTAACTACTATTGTAGCATAAGCTGTTGTTATTTACGATTTTACTTCACATATTTACTTACTATTTAAAATATTCATAGAATTATAGACTTAAAAAATTGAACTGAGAGAGAAAAGTCTTCAAACTTATTTAAAAAGGTTTAGATTTTATAAATTTTCGAAATTTTCACAGAAAATTTGCCTTAAAAAAAATTTAATACTAATGTTAAAAACAGAATTTCCATTTATTAATTATTCAAATTTTTCATTAATGAAAGATAATCATGTGTTTCAAAGTATACAATGAAACATTTATAACTAAAATTAGTGGGTGAAAAAAACTATAAATTATATTAAAAAGTTTTTAATACAATGAGAAATAAAGATTATAACTTTCTTTTTCAATATTTCACTATAAATATAATAACTTGTTTAGCAAAATTCAGGTTTTGGTATGTATAAAATAATGAGTGAGAGATTTTGCTTACATAATGTGTGTTTAATTGAACACGTATCTTTTTTCTGAAAAGAAAAATCTATTGTGTGGAATGCATTAATTCATGCGAAAAAACTTAAGTTTTAAATGAAGTAAATTTTACGAAAAAGGATAGCGTTTTTTAAATGATCAAAAACCAATGATGCGTTGTAAATTTATTTACAAAAAAACCCATCCTGATATTTCTTTCATTGATTAAAAGGAAACATACGAAACTTTTTAAACCCTAACCAGGAAAAATTAAGCCACAAATTCAAGCAAGTTAAATTTTAATTAAAAAGTTACTAAAAAGAAAAGATTATACATGCCAAAATAATAAGCAAAAAACACGAGATATTTAATAAAACAAATATTTACAAAAATTTCAAACAATAAAAAATATTTTATTAAAGAAAAATGTAAATTAAAAATTTTAATTATTATAAAAGTAGATTGTGTGAGTACAATAATTTTTTATATCAAAAGTAATGAAATATAAAAAGAAAATTAATACAAAAAAAGGAAATGAAAGTCCAAATTACAGCTAAGCAAAAACGAAGAAATAATAAAATGAATATAGATGAATATAGAATAAAATGAGGAAAAAAAAAAAAAAAAAACATTGCTTTTTTATTCAGTTAGCAGATGATAGGAGAGAATTAATTCGAATTTGTGAATAAAGGTTTTATAGAATATACACTACTTAAGTAAATTATTCGAAACCATATATACCAACGGAAAAGAATAAAAATATGACAATAAAATTAAGAAAAGAAAAAACAAACAATGTGTGTGTGAAAACAGTAGAGAGAGAATAAAACTGGAGATAACACAATATTATATCATGCAGTTGTGAGAAATAAATTCTAGAAACTTGTTAAGTACTGGAACAAATATGATGATATATGGAAAAATAAGGTATATGATTATACATTCATAAAATTATTAAAAAGAGAGTATAAAATAAGATTGTGTTTATTTTGTTAGAGGTAAGAATACGTTAATGATTCAATTACACGGGTGTCATAAGTGGATATAAGTAACATTTTAAAAGTACATTTTCTCACTGAAAAGTAGGTCCAGACTCACAGTATTTATTTCACACAGAACTGTGTATAGAAATGCTCTTTAGCAACATTGAACTCTGATGAAGAGTTCACGCTAGAGAGATATTTTTTTCTTATTTTTCTTCTCTAATTTTTAAAGTTCAGTTAATTACAAGTTTAGATGTAATTAACTGGATATACTGGATACTTAATATCTATACAATATAACATTCAGATTGTTAAAAACATGTCCATGTTGTTCTTAATCTGGTTCAGTGCTTTTTAATTTACTCATCGTCTATGGAGCCTCTATGAGAAATGTTAAAGTGCCGAATCAAGTATTTTAGAAGTGAGTAATAGATTCATATGCGATTAAGTCCAAAGAAGAGAATAAAAGTTAAAAATGATTCATAGTTTAGGAAATTTGTAAGACAGAAAAACAAAGATACAGGGTTCAATTTATTGCTCAACGATCATTTTTTGCCTACTATTGATTAGACCGATTCCTACAGAGGAAAATGGTTTACAAACCACTGCACTATATAACTTTCAGCCCTGAGTGATAGGATTCGTACCTACAAACTGCTGAACCGAAGGCCACAGCGCTAAACATGGGATTACTACCGATTAACACGAATTTAGAAGATGTAAAGCAATCGTCTAAACTTGTAGTTTTATCTTTCTATATATTGTCTATTCATGAATATATCCTACTTTTTGTTATTGATGTTGTTATAAAGGTAGCTTGTCTATATTATTTTTTAATGGAATGTTCGAATTTTAATACATAAAAATGATATCTCCATTAAAAAATGTACGAAACATCTGATTTAAAAAATACTTTAAAAGACTTGTTAAATGTTCACGTAACGCTGAAACACTATTTCTGTTGAGGTGAAAGCAAGCAGTATCGAGAAATCCACAAGAATTAGAGGAAAGAAAAAAAGCCCAAGCCATGTTGGGTGTCATGGAATAGACATAAAAAAGAATCGTTCGCCTCTATAAATCAAAGGGTGCGTCTATTTTATAGCCCCCTGGACCTACCAATAGACGTTCCCCAACGACTCTGGACTTCCGCTAGAGCCTGCGAAATGTTATAGTGAGAAAAAAGGAACTCTTTCTTTTGGAGAGAAGAATGGGACAATGGTTCCGTAAGCTGAGATATGGATTCTGGATGGTGAGCAAAACACTAAAAAGGAAATAAATATGTCCGTCCGGCTCCCAGACTCAGGAGGGGGGACTGGAATCGGGGAACATTTCGGAATGAACAGCTACCACCGATGCTTTTTTAAAGTAATGCTAGTGATGCTGTCTAATAATAAAAAAGTGTCAAACTAAAAGTCTTTGCTCTGATATCTAATATCAAAGATGTAAAAAATATCGTTGCCTTGACATGATTCCTGATCATTTAAAATATGTTTTAATGAATATGAATTTACGAATAAGCAAAATTCATTTTTTTCTTAAAGACATTTTTTTAATAAAATAATTATGAAAGCACTCTTAGTAATTTCAATGCTCTAAAGGAACAGTCATTTTATTAAAAACAATTTAATTATAAAAGCAATTGTAACAACTTTTTTGTCATTTACTCAACATTTATTAATTCTGATATTTCTTCATTTTAAGTAGAACTAAAATTCATCAAATATCAGGATATTAGCATGAATGAAGATAATTAATTATTGAATTTTATTAATTTAATGGTTATAAGGACTATGATCTTTTATTATTTAACATATTCAAGTTATTTACTGCATTATACTTAAATGTTATGCGTATGCAATTCTTCAATACATTTTAGTCTCCCTTCAATACAGCTTACAATACTGGGATCTTCCAAATTGGGAATTCCTTTAATGAAAATCATGAATGAGCTTTCTATGAAAATCAGACTTATATACAGTTTAATATGAAGTGAAAAAATATTCCTGTTCCTTTTACAGTGGAATGTATCATTCCCCAAAGACTTCAAACCAGCAAGCTTTTCTCAGGAAGTCATTGGCGAATGAGAAAACAGAACACTGTGAATTCATTTACAGAACCAAATGTGTCTGTTGCAGTCTCCATTCTTTAAAATGGAACAGCAGTCCGATGAAACGTCCAGGCGAGAAGACATGTCACGCATCTGTTACCTGCGTTGCGTGTCCATAAAGTGATGGGCCAGCAATGGCGTGGTCCATCTCCTGATGGAGGAACTTTTCCTGTTTGGAATGCATGGAACGGATTCATTTCCCAAATACCAACCCGTTGACTAGCCAAGAGAATGTTCTGACAGTTAAATGAGAAGATTTTGCAACACGAGTGAATGTCCATATTTATGGCATTTTCTTCAGTAGCGTGTCGGAACCAGACGATCGTGGTCTTGAATTTTCACGCTAAGAAGTCAATTATTGTCATTTGTTTTCATTTCGTTTCAACGAGAGTAAAAAATCTTATTTTAATATTAAAAAGAAGATATTTTCAAAAAATACCATTTAATTTAAACATTTTTTCTCGGAAATCTTTAAAAATAAATTTTGCCTTTCATTTAGAAAGCTATTTTATTAACATCTACCAATGTGGCAGTGGATGCCATTACGGATATAATGAATAAATCATATTTCTTTCTGACTTTGGTGATTGCATAAGTGAATATGTTTAGTCATCACCTGATTATTCGAAATAGAGTGTAAACAAATAATGCTGAAACTACAACTATGAGCAATGTTTAAGCTATGTGAAATGTCATATTTGAGAATCATCATTAAGGAAGGTATTTTTTTTTTTCCTCTCAAACAAAAATTAAGAGATTATTAAAAAAAATTAATAATGCATTGAAATATTCAATAAATTAATGACAATTTACAAAAAATGCACGAATTTGATGATATTGATAATAACTTATAAAGAGTTCTTATTTAGAAGAGTTATAAGGAGTTAAATTATGAAGGTTGCATATATTTGGAAAAATATCATTATTTTACTTTTTTGAAACTATTTTATAAAAATGTGCTATCTCATAATAATAACTCAATTTTTATCATTTCTGAGCAAACTTGAAATACAATTAATACCAAAATACTTTAATAATTCATGAACTACTGAACCAAAAGAAGTAGGGGGAGAAAATATATATATATATATTTTTTTTTCCAATTTTTAGCTATATTTCTGTGATTGAAAACGTTCATTATATTTAAAATTTTATTTAAAATGAAAAACAATTTTTGAATTTTTACATATTATAAACATTTATTTAATTCATAGTGCTTACAATTTTCCACGAATAAATTCCAAACCGAGCTTAGAAACTTCAAATTTAGATTTTTATATTCAATATTCATTTAAAAACAATCACTGTTTTATTAAATGAAGTATACCTTTAAGTTTCTTCTTTTTCAGTAAAAAATTTACATAAATTTTAAATAAAGAATATGTAGTTATTTGATAAATAAATTTATAGATGAAATGAAATTATATGAATAAAAATAACAAGTAATCAAAATAATTAAAATGAATAAAACGAAAAGTTGCTTATACAAATAATCAATACCAGTTTCGAAAATAGATGTAAACATATCTATTGTTTTAGGCTTAAATATTTTTTATTTTTAAAAGAATAGTCCATACATTATTTCTAATGTAAAATAATTAAACCATTTCTGTTACTCATTAGAAAAAGTCCTCATAAATATCTGTATCGATGAATAAAATAAATTTTGAATCGAAATTGAAAGATGCATTATTAATTCTTGTTTTTTTTTAAAAAGAATGTATGATTTGTATAAAAAAAATATTTTGATTTTAACTGGCTTATGAATTACATGGATATGAAAAGAAATAATTAATCAAAAATATTAGTGAAGAAATTTTAAATAAATAAAGAATTGCTGAAACGGATAACTGAGACCCTTTTTCAAAACATTCTCTAGTCTAGGCCTGAAATGAAATTTATCTTTAAATGAAAATTCCATACAGTATATCTAAAAAAAATTTAAAAGCACTTTTTAATTTTTTTAAACCATTGAAATATTTATCATAAATTTCTATACAAAAAACAAAGTTTAATAATATCTTTTGTGTCAAAATTAAAGCGTACATTAATATTCCTTTTTGTTCACACACACACAAAAAAAGAATGACTTACATGAAAACATTCATATAATTGATATGTTCATTATATGGTAGAGAAAAATAATGAAAATGACGAAAAGACACCAAATTTAAAATAAATGAAGCGATTAAGATTTGAAAAATAACCAATGCAGTTTCAAAACCAGGTGTAAATGTAACTGCTATTTTATAATCGACCTAAATCGAATTTCATCTTTGAGTAAATATTCCAAGTACTATTTCTAATTCAAAATAATGCTTTGATTTCAATTCGATCGAGTATTTATTGTTAATCTTTATACCAATAAATAAAATAGATTTTTAATTCTAAACTAAAATTATTAAGGATGACTTGGTTGAAAGCACAATTCTAAGGAACATGTAGTTGAAATTGAAGCCCAAAAATAAAGCAGCTGCACCATTTCAAGAGGAAAACATCTGTTGCTTCTGTAAACATCACAATTTACTGTGCTTTCAACACGATTAAAAATAAACGCGTGTCTCCATTTAATAGAATAAGAGCGAGATTTTCCTCAAAAAAACTGCACAAAAATGGTTTGTTTAAACAAATCTTTTCTGCGAGTATAGGTGTGATTCTCAGAACAGGAGAGGAATAATAAAAGATACAGAATGATACGCTTCTGATGTTATTAAAAAAAAGTCTTAATATTTCGTTCAATATTTTAAAGCTCAAGAATACTTTAGCTTTAGTTCAAAAAAGGATTGATCAAGTTATCATCCGAATAAAATGAGCTTGAATAATTTGTAGCAAACATTTTTAAGCAAAAGAGCAAGCGAATTTTTCATTTCTTAATGAAAGATTTTTAGAGAAAGAGCATGGCTCCAAGAATAAAATCGGTTTAATTAGTCACTCTACGGCAGATATTTTTCACACATGATGACTTATTTTATCAGAATTTATTTCTTAAAAAGAATATGAACCACTACAACCATGCGGAATCACTACAAACAGGTGGGAATTGAACAATTGAGTTGTTGAACTGAAGCTGAAATGATTAAGCGTTCAATAAGTTTTGTTTAATTTGTTGTCAGTCATTTTTTGCACATGTAGGATCCTACATCTTAAAGTGGATTCTGAATTACTACAAGCACACTGGTCTGAAGTGAGGATCAAACCAATGAACTGTTGAACTAATGACGAGAATTAATTTTTGAGTTTACAGCTCAATTTGATTTGATTTGTTACTAAGAAAAGTTACTATTTTAAATACGATTCCTAAATAGACCAAAGCCAACAGATTAAAGAGAATTCCAGACCATTACAAATATGCAAGCCCAACCTGGTAATCGAACAATAAACTGTTGATATGAAACCGAAAAATGTTAACTAATTAACCATCTGGTCGATCTAACAAAAATAATGACATTAGTCACTAAAAACTGAAATGTGATAATTTACAAGAATTAAAATAATAGTCATTATTTTATTCTAAAAAAAATAATAAATAAATAAAAAAATAAAAAAATAAAAGAAAGAAAGAAAAAAAAAAACTTGCTAGATAATTGTGGATTTAAAAAAGTAGGAAACAGTTTGAATCTGATATGCATATCTGACCGCAAAATCCTTCTTTCTTGGGCAAGACAGGAGCTATCAAACATTTATCTTTGTCGTAAACAGCTCATAAAAAGTAATGCCGAGGCACCATTTTTACGACTTCTTCGTTACCCGTAGAAGATATTTAAAATCATTTTCATATCAAAAGTGCGATATGGCTTTGTTTGTCAAGAGGACAGTCTGCTCGATCATTCACGCAGCAGTTGTTATTTATGACTTCTGTACAACATCTGAGCATTTTATGATCCATTACACTTGTGGCACCGTCAAGTTTATTTTGTCAGCTCGCTGTTTGAGGATTAGGGAACACTTAAAGCGTAGAAAATTTTGTTTTATTCTTTATTTTCTCCCATTATGGGGTCACTTTTTGCACACATGGGCTCCCTTAAGCGGGACCTATAATTTGAAGAGAATTCTGTACTACTAAAAACGTTCATGCCCAAGGCAAGAATCGAACTCACGAACTGTTGATCTGAAGGATTCAATTTGATTTCACGTCAAGGATAACAGCCAAAAGCCTTTGGGAGGCATATGAATTTTAGATGTGTCTCATTCAACGCTTTAATTGTCTTCCGGGAGAACTTCTCAATGATAGTGGATCAAATCCTTATGTCGCAAGAGAGAAAAAACCAAGAAAACTCCCCACCACCTGCCTTGACTGATGTGAAAGCATTATTGCAAAATCCATCTCCTATTTTGAACTGTGACTAAAATTGAACTCTGGAATTTCCATTCTAAGGAGTGTGATCTTAAGGCAGTGCTACAGTAAACCTTAACTATACAGTTTTGACACTGCATATAGGACAGTTTAACGGATGCAAACTGTTGTAAAACATTTTAGTATTTAGTGCCTTAGTTCCCTTTTCATATATACAGGGAATATACAAGTGGAAAGAGGACGAAAACAGGAAAATTCTCAAGCACTCACCCTGACAGGCTGGTATGCATATTAAAGAAATGCTACATCTGAATCCTGCTTTTCAAGTGTCTGCGATACAGTTTGGTGCTTTTTAAGCATTCAGCAACCAATTCGTACTTAAAGTACCAGATGACACTTCACTTATATTGTTAAAATCTCATTATACTTATATTGTTAAACTTATACAATTAAATCGTCTCGGAAATTCTATTTAATAGCTGAATCTTCAAATTTTATTTTGTAATTTTTTCACAAAAATAAAGGAACAGTTAAAAAGAAATATCTTTTTTAAAATTCAAAGTGTTTAATTTTAAAATGCATGTATATTAAAATTAAAATTTCGTTTAATCTATGTATGAAAAGATAACTCAAAAAAGAAAAATGGGCAAGCAGAATTGAAAATCGAAGGTGCGCTCTAGAACAACACCAGAATAGGAATCGATTGGGGTTGAGGAGATTAAAAGCACAAAAGAAACCTTTTAATCGATACATTCGCGACGTTGTCAGAAGTTTGCGAAATGACGGGTGTCGTGAATTTTCTGGAGGAAACTGAAATCCATTTTCGTAGACGACCCTTTCATTATCTGAGAAATAAGTCACCCACAGCCGAAGCTCATGGAAATGAGCTTTCTGAAATCTGGCAACAATTTTCTTTCAAGGAAAGAGGAATTGAGGGACTCTGGTAAATAAGCAATCACTTTTAAGAGGCAACGGAAAAATTTTCTTTTATGAAGCCTTAAATGTCTCAATTTCATTTTTTTACTTTCATTAAAAGAAAACTGGTAAAAATAAAATACTCCAATGTTTCTCATTTTGAGGTATTTCATACCTGAATCATATTCTTTTATATTGTTTGAATTATATTGTCTTTTCATTTTAGAGTATTTAATTAAAAAATTATAAAAGATTGACTATTCTGTACTTTGAATAAAGATAGTTAAATTATGACATTTTATTTTTAGGCTAATTTATATCATGACAGAATTCATAAAATACAGAACTAGATCAAGTTTTTAAAAATTTTAATAACACCAAAGTAGACAAATATTTTTTCCATATTGAATAATTTTACTAAAATTACTTACAGAAACCTTTTAAATATTAAAATCTTCCTTTTCAAAAATCTGTCCAGTTGATGATTTTAGTTGCTAAAGTAGGTATGGAAATTAAACTATAATGTAATTTTCAGTGATTCAACAGAAACTGGGAATTTTAATGGAACCAAATTCCCTTTAAGTGATGGACATGTCTAAAAACCTTGTGGAAACGGCCGATCTAAATAGTTTGCAAACAGCAGAGTTTATTAGATTCTGCTTCTGAGCATGAGGCTAAAATAAAATATGAAAGGCAGAAAAAAAGACGCCAGAAATTGACGTGCCTCTTTCTCAATTCAATTTGTGCAGCGAGTCTTTTCAATGCTTTTTGGACATCTCCGCAGTACACGGGTATATCTATGTATTTTTATCAACGGTAGGGGGCGGCCAAACAGCATTAGAGATGCGGATGAAGGACGTTTTTCCAGGGAAAGATACTGGGGGCAGGCAGTGGTTCGAGTCCCCCATCCCCACAAGCAGCTTATCCGCCTAAAAGGGAAGTCTCTATTGCTTGACAAGATTCAACGACATTTTCTATGGGCGATTTTTTTTATTATTTTTTTTACTTTGGCTGAAAACTAAGTTTCTTTCTGACATTACCAAGTCAGAAAAGATGGAAAGTTTTCTTGGAAACTTCTTCCTCTCTGTGTTCTTTTCGAGTGAAAGTTCTCCAAAGTATTTCGATGTCGAAGACAAATTTATTCTGTACTCTTAAAAAAGAAGACTAGGTTTTACAGATTATGTCCCTATGACTTACGACTTTCTCTATGCTTAAATGAATAAAATCCTTAGTGGTGTACTGGAAATTATTTTATCAAATTCAAATGAGGCAGTATAAAAAAATAAAATGCATTCAACTCTACAAAATTTCATTCAGGAAATATGTATGTTTTAAAATAATTGTATACAGCAGTTGTGTAAAAAATGGGAAATTTTTCATAGAATTATCTTAAAAACACAAACAAAAACACACTCATTCACTCACACATACACACACACACAAATATATATATATATATATATATATATATATATATATATATATATAAATTTTAAAGACAGATATAAAATTTAAGATGTATTTAGAAAATCAAGATAAAACAAAGAAGAAAATATAACTATATCAAAATTGAAATAAATGGAATCAAAGTAATAAATTGAAAAATAAGCATAGCAATACAATAAATACTAGGCAAAAACAATGAGAAAAATATATCAAATATTGTATTAGCTTTTTCTATACATTGTATTTACTGCTTTACATTATATATATATATTGCACAATAGGCAAGAAGTAATTTTATAATCAACTAAAATTAACAAATCGACATTCATTTTGTAAATAATAAATAAAAATGTTTGTATCGGTATAAAAAGGGTTAAAAATTCAAACGATACGTTTCATGGTTCACTTTTTTTCTGTATGCGGATAGACATTTTTTTTTACCATATAATCAACAACGCAATTTAACAATGAAACAAAATTAA
>JAPDSC010024124.1:78399-93056 GCA_026290005.1 Latrodectus geometricus
TTAAACACTTTTTCCTCACCAATGAATCATATTGTCCGAATTTATTTGAGTGTATATGTTAAATAAACCAAACATATTAGATATTATAAAGCATTTCTTTTTGTTTATAAAAATAGCATCCAATCAAAATGTTCCTCTGGGTGGGATGAAGATTGATTGATTATATTGGACACATATTTAAATAAAACACTTTCTAAGGAATACTAAGTTAGTGCCAGTCTTAAATCCCTTATTTACAAGGCTAAAAAAAAAATTATTTTTACCAATAAATATGAAACTGATCAAAAAACTAAAACAGATAGTGAAGTCACATGTTATGTATACTTTTTCATTTAAGTATAGAAGATATTTATTTTGTAATTTATATAAAGTTTTTTTTTTTATTTTTATTTTTTATTTTTTTATTGCAGACTTAAATGTTGTTGCATATTTGCAAAATTTTTTGCAAACCACCATTTGGATAAAACTTGAAGTGAGATAGCGTGAATAATTATATATATATCTTTCAAATAAATAGATTGATAACTTGAAATTTTTAAGTAACGTCTAGAGGTTAAAAAATATATAAATAAATGTTTTTAAAAGTTCCTAAAAAATTAAAATATCAAGCTATCAAAAACATATACATAGATTAACATAAAAGAAAAAAATATTGAATTTAGATATTTATCACAGTTCTGGAAAACTTATGAAAGGTTTTTTTTTTGCCTTTTTAAGGATAATTTTTTCTGTATTTTATCAATTAATTTTTTGTTTTTTGAAATTATTATTCATTACATAGCCAAAAAATTTGTCCCTTAGAAGCGTAAATGAATAAAAAATCTGAATGGAAAACTGCATTCATCACATTTGTGATAACTTTTACATATCATCAAGGATCATCGAAGCAGGATCTATTTTTATAAAGTGAAAAGAAAAGAAATATTTCTTTTTTTACAGAATGAGATACATTTTCCAATTTCAACATAGCAAACCAGATAGCCTTAATTCGCTTTAAATGCCTCTTTAATAATTTAAAATTTCTAACTCAATAATGTCTTAACTATGCAATTAAAAATTTAAAGTTTCTTAAAAAATTAAATCAAGAATAATTTAGCTGTCTAAATTTTTAGAATAATTTAGACAACTAAATTATTTTTAAAAAAATAATTTAGCTGTCTAAAATATTGCCATGCAGCAAGTGAAGAAAAATAATTGGAACTCAATAAATGTATTCTCCAGATTTCAGTAAGAATTTTTATAAAGATTCCACGGGCATCAAAACAAAATTTTGTAAAAAATATAAGGAAAATAAAACATTTCTTTCTCTCAAGGAATGAGATGCATTTTCAATTCCAACATAGTAGCATCCATCCTCTTTAAGTGAGTACTCAAGTGTTACACCTTCGAAGGAGCAGCATAAATATTTCAGGGGCCAAAGAGAGAAAATAACTGTCACTGCGACTGTCAGGTGGAATCTTCACTGACCCTAATAAGAAGCGACAAGCGGTCCTCGGGGCAACAAGATCTCAGCATCCAATATTCTTCCCTCTCGAAGTGCTTTGTCAATGTTCCTCCTCTTTGTTCTCCTTTGCTGCCGGAATTATCCTCCAAGAAAGATGGAAACAGAAAGGAAAATACAGAAACGTGTCGCCGGGGAAGAAGAAGCTTTCTCTATGATAATTTTGACATCAGTTAGCTTACATGTATAAATATAATAACTTTTGGTTGTAAATATTAGTTATTATATGTAAAAGTGATGGATGCTACTGGATTTTCATTGCCTCTACTACTGAAATGATGCCAAGCTAGAATTTACATTTTGTAGTTTCTGTAATTACTTTTAATATGTCATTAAAAAGCTTAGTTTTTCTTGTTAGGGCATAATGATTTTTCCTATTCGATCTGCAACATAAAGTAAACTTTAACACTGGTAGTAAGAATTTGTCTTGAGCAGAATCATTAAAGACAAGGACGTATTAATTCTGTGATAAATAAAGTAAAATGTTTTAATTACCGAAGGTATAGTTCCCCTTAGTAATGCTTACCATGTTACCAGAAAACTTTTACCAAAATTTCTTACTTCTACTGTCATTTACCTAAATCCTTAAAGGGGTTAAAATAGATGTCTAATAAACATATCTGTAAATAGAAATTTCCATCGCTTACTTAACACCCTCGCTAACCCATATAAAAATGCAAGCCTTTTGCTTTAATAACTATCTAGCACTACAAGTTTGGCTCCGATGTTGAGGTTTTATGGAGACATCACAACATCAAATCGAAAAAATTGGGGAGGGGAGAAAGCTAATAGTTCTCAATGGGTACAAGGAATTCTAATAAGTGACGATTATCTGTTGTTTGGTAAGACGAGACATTGTCACAACAAGTAGTTATAATTTTTCAATAAATCGCTTCAATAACTATTAAACCAAGTTCATAACATTATCATCATATCTGGTCTAACAGCCCAGAAGAGGAAGCTTCTAAAATTGACATTTGAGGCCAGCTACAGTAGAAGAGCTAAGCCCCTCCAATTCTTGATTTTTATCATTAAATAATCCTTTCTTATCCAAAGAAGCATAAATCTCCCTATATCTTTTGTTTTACTTGGGTCTAGATGAGAATGGTTCTTTATCACTGTAATCTGTGGTTACAATTTTTTTCTGATGTGAGATGGCTTTTCAAATCTTTCACTTATTGAGCAACGTTTTTGTAGTGGAGTTCAGTCATCATCTTTATTATTCAGTTAATCTACTTGTTTTATTATTGGAGTGTTTTGTACAACAGGCCACAAGAGAATCCAGAATTCATTTGCAGTGTAATGCAATGCCATGATGAAAAAAAAAAATTAAAAGTAACAGGAAATTCTCAATTTTATCACATAATCCACAAGAACTTTCCCAAAGGGACTAGTAATAGGCAAGCAGGTAAAAATATTAAAGTTATCTTCATCCATATTATCACCAAAGTCCGGGTAAGAGTGATGAGTTGGCGATCTTGAATATTTAAGAAACCAATTTAAATTATGAAAGTATTTCAAGTGAACCATTTCAGCTATAAGTTCTGAAGGTTAATTCACTTCGTGTAATAAAAACAGCTAAATTATGCTGTTATACGTGCTCAATAATACATTTTTAATATGATTTAGAACTATTTTTCTAAACCAATAGAACTCAAACGCTCGTGAATCTCAAGACAGCCCTAATAGTAATTTTTAAAAAAAATCTCAATTGGACTGTTTAAAGAACTTTAACTCCTACATATTACTTTTTTGATATATGTTGTCAATTCTGCAAGTGAGCATGATAACAGTAATATCACAAAGGTTGCTATTAGGAATAAGCTTCCTTGGTTTGTTCTCATCATTAAAAGACATTATTTCGCTTAAACCAATATCTCATTGGACCTCTAACACCAAAAGTTTACTAATTTATAACAGCCATAAATCGAAGAACAGCGATTGGAGACAAATGTGTAAATAAGACACCAAACGATATTTCTATGACTATTTAAAGCTATATATGTAGGTGTAAGGTAGAATCTTCTTTGAAGGAACCATTTTCGTGAAACAAAGAATCAACTTGTCTCGACATCATATTAATACAAATGCCATATGAATTTTGGATTCGAATTCTTTAATTTCATTTTTTTTCTCTTCAAATTGTACTTTGAGAAAGAAGATTTTTTTACTTCGTGACATTATACAGAATATTTAGAATCCTTAGAGTAAGCTGATTTTAGTTTCAAAAACACAAGGATTTCAAGTATTGTGGGAACACCTTACATAAAAACTGACTGGGAATTCTTAAATTTTTTCAGGATTGAGGAAGGGGGTTGCCAATCCATTTGGTGTTTGCAGAAGGAAAAAATTAAGCCCCCAGAGACAAAACGCTTCTGTATCACTTAGTTAGGCGGGAAAGGAAGTAAACAAACTCAAGAACTTCAAACGAGACAACAGAGTGATAAACTACCCAGGGAGGCAGGAAGTTCATCGAGGCCCCCATCGGGGTGCTTACCACGGAGTCGCCAATAGGATTAAGCTGGCGTACGTGACAAAGAATTTTACCACGTACCAGGCATCTTCCTCATCTGATTTGAAACAACAATGATAAAAGAATTTAGCAACTTCAATGGAGTCTCGGGAAAATCATCAGAAAGCGAAACTAGATTTGCGGATAGGGGCGTGAGCACAAATTTTAAAATGGCAAACGGAACGTTTTCTAAACTAAAGATCGAAAAAATTAACTAATTTAAAGGCGGACACTCATTTTCAAAGACTTTTCTTAACCCATCATTTTCAAAACTCAGTTATAATCCTTCATTATAAATGATTTTCAGAAAAGAATTTAATAATAAAAAATGAGTTTTTTATAGAACCATTGAAACAAAATAACAAAGTCAATAAATTCCCGAATCAACAACTGAAAATAATTCTCTTTAAAAAAATTATTTCTTTTCTTTGAAATTCAATATTTAATACTTTCTATAATGTAAAAAAATAAGTAGTTGTGTTCTGGAAAATAAATCTATTTTTATAAATACTCATTCTATTTCTTAGAATTTAGTACTTGAAAGAATTAGCTAATTTAATGGTGCACACTCATCGTTAAAGACTTTTACAAACCCATCATTTTCAACTCGATTATAATCTTTCATTAAATGATTACAGAAAAAAGAATTTATTACTAAAAAAAATTTTTTTTTTTTTTTAGAAGAACCAATGAACAAAATAACAAAGTTAATGAATTTCCGAATCAACATCTAAAGGGAATCATTTTCAGGAAAATTAATTCTTTTCTTAGAAATTTAGTATTTAATATTTTCTGCAATGTATAAAAATAAGTAATTGCGTTGTGGAAAGTAAATCTATTTTTATAAATATTCATTCGATTTCTTAGAATTTAGTATTTCCTACTTTCGGTAAAGTAAAAAAAATATCTATATATATATGTATTCTAGAAACTTAATACTCTGGTATAATCCAGCAGTAAAAAAATCGTATTTCAATTCTATAAAAAAAGAAGAAAGAAAGAAAGAAAAAAGAACTTTTTTTTCAAGAGATTGATTGATAGTTCCGTCCTTGTATACAGTTTTTCATAATCTGAATGCATTCCTATCTTGATAGTATAGCAGAAATATAGTGTCTTTAAAAAGAGGGATTTACAAAGAATTTTGTGTAAAATTGTAGAATCAGTAAGAACAATCACGATTATGTATATACACAGAATAATTAGCCTTATTACTTGGGTTTGAATGAAATTACTGACTTGTTTAAAAATTACATCACGTTTTATTAGATAATCATTCTTTTTTATTCAGCACTGAAACATTTTTCTATTTAAAGATAGAATTTTCTTAACAAAGACATCTTGTGAATAATCCGCAAAACAGATAATATATATATAAAACGTTGAAACTTAATACCGAAATATTATTAAAAAAATTGATAGACATAAATTGCTGTTTAAATAAAACGAAATTTTATGGATTATAATTTTTTTACAAATTCATTACTACTTTTTTTAGCTGAAGTTAAATGGTGTAACATAAGTATGATCATTAATAAATTTTCAAGGAAAATATATTTAATAATTACCACATTAAAGTTTAAAATTTGTTTTCATTACACATGCTATTAGTATATAATACAGATTTAGTTTGTTTATCCCTCAACGGTCATTTCTTGCACATTAAACAGATCTACAACCTATAGCTTAAAGTAGATTCCAATCCAAAACAAACCCAAGGTGGGAATCGAATACACGATCTCATGAGCTAAAAACCTTTTTTTTTTTAATCATTTAGATTGTTACCAAGGTTACTAGAAATTAAAGGTATTTATATATTTATTCATCGGAAAAATAAATTTGTGATTTTGGAATAAACGGCAAAGCTTAAAGTGCTAATTACCATTACAAACATTTTCTTCGTTTTTTCTAATAATAAACTGGGGTTACTCATTTTTCACTTAAAAACCCATCTAAGGCAATTCCGCAATAATTATTAGAATAAAAAATATATTTAATAAGTGTAATCAAGATATTCGTGTGACCTAAAAGTGGAAAAGAGAAAACAAAGGAGGTTCCCTTAGTTTATAGTATATATCGATTGCCAATCCTATAAGCACCGACATTTTATGAAATATTTCTTTTTTAAAAAATGTCCTTTTCCTGAAAATTTCTACCTTTATCAGCGTCGCATTATAAAGCCTCGTATGTTTTCCTCTCTGATGATTTCATCGCTGCTGGAGTCATAACAACAATCCTTTTATCAATACCAAAAGAGGGTCCCCCACTCACACAACCAATACTCACTCAATCCTCCTCTTTTTTTTCCATTCGTGGAGGTAGCTTTATCCATATCATTACTTTTTAGCCATGAACTGAATTTCTTCTCACAATTTGAAGTTTCTTGAGATCAGCTTTTGTGTTCCAGCAACTGATTTATAATATTTCAAAATATCACAGCTAGATAAAATTCTTCCCTTCTCGATTTTAACGTTGTTTTTCAGTTGAGAAGATCTCAGTTATTAGAAGCTTAGTCCTGGCTATGTCTCTTCAGTTCCTAAAATTTTATCGTTCTTAGATGAAGCAGATTTTATGCCAGCTGTTTACTGTGATAGTAAAGATATCCGTAAAATTAATTTGGAAAATAGTGTATAAATTTAAAAAGCTATTTCAGAAACGTTAAAAACCAATTCATTCTTCACTTAACTAATCAAAATATTATCGTGTTTTATTGATGGACTGATTTCTAAAGTGAGCAATATATTTCTAAATTCTTCCTATTACAATTAATTTTTCAATTAGTTTAACTGGTTTGTGCTAAATGTTCACTTTTTGCATTCCTTGTATAATTTTAAGTAAGTTAAAAACCAATAAGAATATAAAAATACAGAGGTGAGGTTTGAACTACGAAAAGTTGAACTGAATGTCTGAGCTAATTGCTCAGATACAAGTTTGAGTTATGATTGAGCAATCACTTTGGCATACAAGGGCTAACTTGACCGGCACCTGCAATTTATAGGGACTACAAATCACTATGAACATCTAAGTCCGTAATGGAAATCGAACCCATGAACTGTTGTGCTGAACGCCACGTCGACATGAAATTTCAGGCAGAAGTAAATTGAAATGGATCGATTGTGTCAATAAGACTACTAACTAGACAATAATCCATTATTAGGCAGACAGTAGAAGGAAGTAGTTTCTTAGGAAAGCTTTGACTCACCAAGGGCATTTGAGCTAGTAAAAGTATAAAAATGTGTACTTAAACTAATTCAACTGCATGACATTGTTTCTATAGAGTTTTTTGTCCGTGAAGAAATGTTACTTGCCATGGACCTCGACATTATGATCAGACAGTACTAAAAATAATCACCATTTGGGTTACAAAATTAGTTTGGTCAGAGTTTTCATTGACACATAATAGTAGTGAATATTTGTTTAGTTTTCTTAATTATATCAAAACTGTGACTCCAATGTATTACATCAAAAACGAATTAAACAGCACTACTTGCAACAACAAAGTTAACAATAGAGAAATAAAATAACAGAAGTTTTTAATTACAAAGGCAACAATGATGACTCTGTCACTATCAAATGACATAATTTGATAAAGATTATAAAAATAATCAAATAATGTGTTGCGAGTTTGAGGAGTGGCAACAATGATTTCGAAATTGATTTTCTCGGATTCCGTTTCGATTCTGGAGAACACAAACTAAAACTTTACATCATTTAATTGATTATAGTGCACTTAGATTAAGGCCTGACGAATGCTCCCGTCGCTGCGCTTAATTGCATTAAATACTGAGCTCAAAGACAGTAGGAAAAGAGAATGTCATGCCATATCTATTTTTCGACCTCTTGTTCCATCCAACTCTCTCTTCCCACTCGGCTTCGGGCTCTCCGAAACCTGTCATCGTGTATCACTTGTGTTGGGGGCTCCTGATAAATGAGGGGAAGGAGCAACCCCCTCTCCTCTCTGCACCCACATCAGCTTGATTAAAAATCTCCCTTCGCTCATTGGCTTAATGTCTTCGGAATTCGGCGAGCACAAAAGGCATCCATGTTGCTTAATGATATTCATTTCATGTCGGAGCAAAACCCTTTAAGTGGAAAAGATGAAAAGGGAGGGGGGAATGTTTTCGTTGCCTAAGATTTTCGGTTCGTTTCTGTTGGTCCAATTCTAAAACAAAACATCTGGATTTGTTTAGTAAATATAATTAAACGCAATTATATTAGCTAAATAAATGAAATAAATATAAAATTTAAAAAATACGCAATTTCCTGAAAATTCTACACATTTTCAGCAATAAGACCCATTTTCAAAATGAACTAATAAAATAAATGAAAATTAAAGCAAATTTCCAAATTGATTTTATCACTCTATGTCACATTTCTCTTTTAGTCCACCAAAGGCCAATTTAACCAGGCCCATAATTTAAATTACAATCACCACAAGCATCGAGACCCGAGGTAAGAATCATATCTACGTATTATTAAGTAGGAAGTAAATAAATTGGCATTTTCAATGAGGGTTAATAAAAAACAAGACTTCGTGTGAGGTAATTTGTGAAGAAATTTATAAGTTATTATGTTTTTTGAAATAAGTACACCTCATAATGTAACTTCTTTTAGTTGGGAAAAATAAATTAAAATTTGCGAAAAAGGTAAAAAAAAAAAAAAAAAAAAAAAAAAAAAAAAAAAATTATTTTTACCGAATTTATAACCTAATACAACTTTTAGAATATTTTTAGAAAAAATTAATGATTTTTTTTATTTCCATAATTTTTTAATTTACAGCATTTTCTAAAAATTGAAAAATTATTGAATTTTTGCTCTTTTTTAGATCACAATTTAGTCAATTTTTATGGTATTCAAAAAATTTTGTTTTAATTAAAACTAATAAATTAATGAAGCTAAGGAACATTTTAATTTTATTAGTGATATCATTCACTCATATAATTGGCTACTTAGGGCAAGAAATAACTCTTAGTTTGGCCAGGCCCTTCTGCTTGTAATTAATTTTCAATGTCCACCCCCAATATTTACTTTGATTATATTAATTTTGATCATTAAAGTATTGATCAAGCATAAATTACAATTACAAAAAATTATAATTAATGGACATCAGACTGAGTTAATGATAATAAACAGATATAAGGAAGGATAACTTTTTAGGATACTTTATCTTCCTTTTTCTTAATGGTTATGCTTTGTGAATCATAATAACTAAGCATTGCAAACTTAACTAAATTTAACAAAACCAATTTAAAAAGAAAGCAAACAATTAAATTTACAACTAAAACAAAATTTTAGTTAGTCCTTTGATTTTCTATTTAAAATTTTATAAAAAATAAAATTTTATATTACTTTAATGTAAAATGCAAACAAAATTCATGTTAGTATTCACCATTTAAAACAAAATAATGCATTAAAAAATATATGTATGATACATAAAAAAATGACAGTTTATAGAAATTAATTTTGATAAATTGTGTATCATTTGAAGTTCAGTCAAATAAACCAAATATTTTCAAAGCTTTCTGGCTCTATGAAACATTTTATTCAAATCTCCATTACCAAAAGAACAAATGTAATGCATATGATACCGACTTTAACAAAAGAAATTTACACTTTCCTGGCATTTTTTGGTTTTGCCGAGTGGAAAATATTTTTCAAAAACTGCGCTCGCATGAAAGAAAACCACTATTTAATTCCTCTGACTTAACATTCAATTACACAACCAGAAGACAACTCAGCAATAAGCTCCCGCATCGCCAACCAGCACAAAACTTTTCGACTGAATAAAAATAATGTCTTACACACTTTCTCTTTTCTCCCTCAAATGAAATCATCCCTCGTTTTAAAAATGCAAAGGGATTTTTCGGCATTTATAGAAAAGGGCCATTCTGTTTCGCTAATGTCGTTAATAACGGTGAATTTCTAGGCAAAAAATTATCTTTATTTGTGCATGGTGAACTTTGAAAAGAGGAAATTGTTCTGCTTCACTGTCGCCATTATCGACAATTTTTTTTTCTCCCTGAGTCACTTGACTTTCTCAAACTTTTAAGTCGGATAATTTTTTTCCTATTTTTCTTAGAATTTATCAAAAAAGAAAAAATCTATGGGGAAAAAAGTTAATGTTTTTTTTTCTTCATTTAATTCTTCTACTAGAACTTTGTTTCGGAGTAAGGCTGAAGACTAATCAAATTTAAAATGTTTTCTAAGAACATCTCACTGAGGTTTCAAATTATTCTAATATTAAAGAAAAATAAATCAGGTAAGTAAATTAATTAGCTTTAATGATAATATTATTGCAAGTGAAATAATTAAAAGTGTATATGAAAAATATGCAGTAATGCTTTAGTAATACAAAAATAAGAAAGTGCGCAACATATCAATTTTGCGATGCATCACAATTATGATTTTCCAATACTAAAATTTAAAACAAATTTTTTTAAATTCACAAAGTATTGGCGATTAATTTGAAGTTTAAGTATTATTAAATATAAGGAAATATATATAAGATACAAAGAATGCATATTCATATCTTAAGATAAGAAAAGATACAGATCAACAACATGCTTCCTCAAATCCTTATTTATTTGAAACTCTTAACTCTGATGCATTTCGATGAGGAGGATTAAAGTTTAATAATCGCTTGCGTTTTCATATAAATATATATTAAATTTTGCATAGTTTAAAAATGTTCGATTATCATTTAAAACCGAACCCATATTTCTTTCGAAGAAGTGACTACTTTTATTCTTCTAAAATTCTTTTATCATCATATGAATGAAAAATATTTTTATGGTAATACGTTCTGACGTCTAAAAAACTTCGGCAGTGATTAGATGAAGTGAAGTGAAACGAAGAGTTCCAAAAAGAAGTAGCTTTTTGATATTGTGGTTTTGATTTTTACATCTGCCACCACAAAAGGCATGTTGTGAAAAATCTGCACTGAAAAACATGAGCTTTTTTTTTAAATTATATTTTCTACTAAAAGGAAAATCAGGTGCATTAAAAAACTGATTTGTCTTACGCATCACTTGTAAAGAGTTTTCTTACTCAAAGCTTTCTCATGTACGTTCCGTGTGACTTGCAGGTATTTGATCCATTCACTCTTATTTTGACACCCTAATACTCGGCGCAAAAAATGTTTTTGATCCCTTCAACACGACGTCAGAAAGAGAAAACACATTGCTCAGCAAATAAATCTTCCATAGTCATTTGTTGTGATTTATGAATAGTTTTAATTTTGGATGAAAACGAGATGATTCACTTAAATTACGAATTAGACAAAACTTATGTATTAAAATGTTCTTTTGGACAAAAATAGTAGTGTTTTTGAGGAATATTTTCAAAAAGAATCAACTTCAATGCATTTTGTGCACATAATTTAAATCCTTTCTGAAAATTTTCTGAATGGATGTGGTGAACTATTATGAAGCTTTCGTAATATATAAAAAGAGGATTATTTGGTTTTTCTTTTAATCAGATCCTGTAAATGAACAGATATAAATACTTTTCATTCTAAAAGTCAAGCTCGTTAGTCGCATGCGATAACTAAATTAAGAGATATTTAACTGAGCCTAGTCTGAAAATTAGTTCATTAATCAGAAAGTTTGATAGCATAATAATATCAGAGCAATGATGGTTTGCTTGTTGCTCAACAGTCATTTTTTTATATGCACACGAGGGCTAATAATGCCAATGCCTACAATGTAAAGAGGATTCCAAACAACAGCAAATGTCCAAGCCCACAGTGAGATTCGAACAAACGAACTGTTGAACAGGAAACCAGATCGCTGACCATTCCAAACAGCATTGAAAAGATTTGTGTTACTCAATATGGAAGTTAAAGCGAGAAAAAAATCTTGGTTAGCAGAAAAATGAATTAAAATTTTGTTGTTGCTCATAAGTATAATTCATATTTAAAAAAAGTTTGTCTAAAGCCTTATGTATTCACTGATTTTTCTTTAAAACTGGAGGGAAAAAGAATTTAATTTAGAAAATATTTCAAATGAATCCAAAAAGTAAAAGTAGTCCCTTAAAAGTAAGCAAAAAGTTCTCATTTTGTCAATATATGTTAGAAATTTTATTAACTTAGTATGCATCGCAAAATTTCAACGATCTCTGAAAATCATCGTATTGCTAAATCCTAAAACATTTTGGTATATATAAGAAATACCTGTAATCGTAAAAATTGGCTCAAATTTTGCCAAACTGATACCAAATCTTTTTAGTATGCTTCCTAATGCATATCAAATGTTAATATTTTGAATTAAGAATGTAGAAATAAGTATTTTAGAACAAAGAATTAAAAAAAAAAAATTGGCACAGTTTATTTTGAAAGATAAACATAAAGGTACTTTAAATTCCTTATGTTAACAAAAATAAATAAATAAAAGCTATTTAAGTAAAATACCTAAAAAATAGTATAACTTGTGGCTAAATCAAATTGCATTTACTTTCGCAATTAAAAGTCCCCCGTTTTGTGGAATAAAAGAAAGCATAATTGCAATAAGAAATCCTTGTTTAAAGAAACATAAATGGTTTATCAAAGTTGCAACCATGTATGTGGTACACATTTTTCAATTGTTGGCGAAAAATGGTCGGGTTTGGTGCCATTTTCCCCTCAGGTTGACGGTATTTTACTCACTGTTATTGTACCAGTTTTTATTAAAATCTTATCATATCAAAAACTTTTTCCTATTGTATCTTCCCAATATTTGATCTTTTATGAAACAGTGATCTTAGCCTTGGCGATAACAAGAGATAAATCACCAGCCATGGTCATCGAAGCACAGAAAATAATATTTTTGTGACGCAAGCGAAGACTGCAATGAAAATAAAATATCCCATTTGTAAAGAAAACAACTTATTTCTCACTTAGCAGCAGAAGATAAAATAAAAATCATTTTCTAGGGTTAGTCATGCTCTTTTCCTTTTATGCTCCTCTGCCAATTGAAATCAGAATGCACCTCACGCAACAAACTCCACGTCACAGGATACCGAACGAAGCCGAACGTTACCTTCGAGTTTAGTCGAGTATGTTCGGATGACTAATTCTGAGAAATAGAAAAAATAAAACAAGCACGTCGCGTGTTTTGTCACTCGCGCGTGCGTGTTCTACACAAATAATGGGGCAAAATATTTCGTTGCTGACTCGACGTTTCCAAGAACATAAAACTGGCGGAAAAGAACATAGAAGGTCCTCCGTTCTAAACGCCAGAGCGGAAACGAAGGAAAAAATTCAATTAATGTTACATAAAAAAATACTAGTACTACTCTAATGAATAACTCAGGTTCTCGTTTCAACACTTTTCGTTTGAACAACCTTCGAAGAACTGTTCTGATTCTATATTCAAATAACTCTGAAAATTTTTTATGCCTATGTGAGTGAATTCATAGGCATAAAAATTAGTAATGTTGCATTTTATTTGTTCCTTTACCGAATATTTTTAACGTACGTGTAGATTATTGCTAAAATTGAAAATGGATTTAGAAAAATTTATTAAGTAAAGCAATAGATAATTCATAAGCGGATAAAATAAAATGTAAGCAGGCTTGTTAAATTAAAATCCTGTCTTACAAATTCCTCTTGTCTCTTAGAGTTTTAAATTGGACAAACACAAGAAAAATATTACAAGAAACCAGACAGGACGAGCATTTACAAAAAAAAAAAAAAAAAAAAAAAAAAAAAAAAAAAAAAATGTATATTCACACTATTATGTTTAGAAATTTTAAAGAACGTTTCATCGCCGTCTTCTTCCACAAATAGGATTTATAGGATACAAACTGGAAACAGAGGATTTTGTAAAAATTAAGTTTTCAATAAACTAAATAAAGATGTAAATTTTTCAAAATTGTTTTTACAAAATAAAGAAAATTAAAATAACTAAAAAAGCACAAACCAAAAAAAATTGCAAAAGTTAGTAAAAGTTTTTAATAAAGAACAAAATTATTGTTATTGTTTTGTCTAAATTAGTGAAGATTATATAGAGCCCAGTGCATTGACAACAAGGGCCACCAATTCTGGAGCCTGATGGATATAAAGGATGTCCTGTGGTGGTTCTCCAAGTCGAGGAAGAGAGGCAAAGAACAAAATTAATCGCTTAGATTACAAAGGGGAAAAAATCTCAGATAAATAAATAAGAATTAAGTAAAAAAAAAAAAAAATTAAAAGCAGGAAAAAAATTGAGGAAAATAAAATACCGACAAAAGGATGGTAGTAAAAACTTATCTCTTCTCTTCAGAGGTAAAGCAACAAGGCGTTTCGAATTCATTGGGGTAAAAATTCTAAGGAATAAATAATAACAAGGGAACTGAACTGTTCCCGATGCATACTCACAATTGTGTATACACACTGCATAAAGTTATATATTTATTTGAAAATTTAAATTTACAGTAGCAATAAATTAATAGTAATAACAAATTAGAAATTAAGAAGAAAAACATCGTCTTTTGTCAGGTGCAGGATGGTGACAGCGTTTCTATACATGCACCGATTTCTAAGTGAATTAAGTACTGTGAGTTTATGTCCGTTGTTTTTAATATGTGCTCTTCCAGAAATAAAGATATATATATATATACAATCTCATTCACAAACACACATCTATATGCATATACATACTGATGAAACGTATTATTTTTGTTAAGGCGTAC